>OMKZ01023462.1:0-18617 GCA_900302535.1 Neoniphon sammara
CTGAAAGGTATGAAGTAATAAAAATAAATAAATAAAACACATAAATAAATAAATAAATAATCATTATTCATCATTACCAATCGCTGCTTCCTAAATTTGCTGTTGGATTTAAGGGAAATTTTGCCTTCAATGTTAGGTCTATTGTCTATTGTTTAAATGTGCCACATGTGACTACATTTATAATATATGAATACTACATCTGGGAACCCTCCTAACTAAAATAAATAAAAAAATAAAAATTAAAAAAAAAACGGTTGCAGAATGTTTTGGAATGCATAAAAGTCACAGTCACAAAGTTTTAGTGGGTTGGGGCCAATGACAGTATTCAAGCAGACTATCATTTTCAGTAAAGGGTTATTAAGGTAACTAGCACAGATCCTAACAACCTCAGAGATAGGATTTGGAGGTGCCCTAAACAGTTTATCTTGATGCTATTGTGCAAAGCATTTGGCTTTGTTTGTCCTATATTATGTCCTACTTCATTTGATCAGATCCTCTATACTCAGACTATAATAATCCTGGAGGTTAAAGCATGATGTCCCTTTAAGAGGGAGGAAATGAAAGAGGGAAGTGAAGCAAGAGGGCACTACTTCCTTGTAGTCCGCACAATCAAAACATCATTCGTGCGCAATGGGTGAATTTGCATCTTCGAAAGGAAATTTTGCAATCTAATATCTGGTCAGGTCTCGGGAAGATCCTCGAAAAGCATTTGTGCACTATGCTTCAGCTGAACGATACGGTGGAGCCGGAGAGTCCGGGGGCTGCGGTCCTCCACACTGCAGAAACCGAGGAGGGGGTCGAGGTTGCCTTCACGCCGCCGGAGGCCGGAGGAAGCCTGGGATACGGAGCTTCTGTGGCCTGCTGCTCCCCGTTACAAACCCTGACTCCTTTTCACGTACATAACCCCACAGTGCAGGCGAAAGTGAAGGACTATTTCGTCTTCAGGGTAAGTCTGCTCCAGAATATTAGCGGATAATCTTAGCCACTACAATGTAAGGCTGTATCGTCAACAGGCCTCCTCCTAACTACCCTGTCTCTTCAGATTAAATAGCCAATCATTGATCCTGTTCTGATGCGCTTTGGTTTGCTGGTGGTAAACATAAACTGTGCATGACTTCTCAGGCCAAAGTAAGCAACTAGGGTGTTATTAAAGCCCCCTCCCAGCAGTGCATCAGAAGGAGAGATGAGGTGCTTTCCTTTGAGATGTTGCTGATGTTGCTGATGTTGAACTCAGCCAGGTACCATTGAGCAGGCCGTGAGCGACATCAGGACAGTGGCACTGCCTTCGGAGGATGGAGAGGTGCTCAGCGTCTGGCTGCTGGCTGAGTAAGTAGGCCTGCAGTGCCTGACTGTGGTATAAACATACGGGGATAGTTGGGAGTGATGTTTTGATGTGTGTACGGGCCGACTGCACTACGTACAATCCATAAAGATGCGTGCATATAGGCACCTCAGCAGGAGATTTCTAGAATTGACACAGTAGTGAGCTGTCTCCTTAATATTAAGTTTTTGTCAATGTTTACGTGTTGCATTGTAATAACAGATGGGGGCGCAAAAGACAATAGTAAACATGTTATAACAAATAGTGCTTGATTGTAATGTCAGTAAATGCATCGTCATACTTAGCCTACTTTGCCTCTTCAGTCATACAGCTGGTCACTTTTAAACTATGCTTCAGAAATAAGTGGCCCATGTGCAATTTTTATGTGGGATTTTTCCAGGGTTGACCATTGGAACAATGAGAAGGAGAGACTTGTGCTCATTACTGATAGGTAAGTCGAAAATTTCATATGTTCCTGGAAAAATATAATAGCATTAATTCTTCCATTGTCTTTTGGTTGATTAGACTTGCAACCTTCTTTTGGTTGTGTGTACAGGTCCCTGCTGGTGTGCAAGTATGACTTCATCAACCTGTTGTGTCAGCAGGTGGTCAGGATCTCTCTCAATGCTGTAGACACCATCTCAGTGGGCGAGTTTGAGTTCCCACCCAAATCCCTGAACAAGTAAGCCACTAAATTTCTTGCTAATTAAAGTTTGTCAATAGAAAATAGGTAGTTAATAGGCTAGCATCCACACATGACACTTGAGTAGGTACTTTCTGAAATACTGTAGCTATTAATTTGTTGTTACTCAGTTGTGTGCCCAGTCACTTTAACCTGAGGTGAGCCACCAAGGAGTGGCTGCCGCTGTAAAAAACTTATGTGACTCTGTTTAACAGAAAAATTCATTCCTGAGTGATGAAAAGGAACATATTTTCCATACCAAGAATTTCACACTCGATGATATTATCAGTAGACACATACTGAAGCAGATTTATAACACTAGTAATGATAAACTAAATTTTGGTAACACTGACCTAAGAGCAGAGCTTACAAAGTGCTTTACAGGACAGGACAAAAGCGAAATACTGAATGAGAGGATAAATTAGAAGTGCAAAGGATAGTAAAAATCAACTACTGAAAAATAAGTCTGTATACATCCCTTTTTATTAAGTGTATTAAAAGAGTTTTAAGTGTTTTATAAGATATGCAAGCCTGGCACTGCCAATAAATACAAAAGCTATTTTGTAAAAACAATTATAACAGTCAGAGTTCCTTTACATGGATGTAAGGACTCATTTTATGGTAAATACCGTACAATGAAAAGAAAAAACTCATGAATATAACGATTACCTTACTTTTCAAAATAGAAATCTTTATCAGTGGAACACCTTGATGACAATGATTGGAGTCTTGCTTTTCTTGACCCTAAGTTTGCCAGTGACTTGTTGGTGTTTACAAATGTAAACTGCAACAGCTACAACCATGAGAATATTATGTGAATCCTGTTTTAAAAATGGATTAGACTACTGCATTTTTGGTACACTGCTGGCTCAGTTTTCTCCTTGACAATGGCATGGTTCTCAAGTCGTATTTTCTCACAGGAGGGAAGGCTATGGGATTCGAGTCCAGTGGGATAAACGTCCAAGGGCCTCGTTCTTCAACCGCTGGAACCCCTGGTCCACAGATATGCCCTACGCCACCTTCACAGAGCATCCTATGGCCCGCGCTGACGAGAAGGTGGCCTCTCTCTGCCAGGTAGGACCCCTTTAACCAGAAGAGCCAGGTTAAGCATTTTGAATATAGTTCAGTTTGTGGATCTTTAAAGATTTGACTTTTTCTTTATTTCAAACAGAAAATTTAAAAGTTCATATTGATGAAATATGAAGGTTTTTAATGGCTCTCTGCCTTTTTTTTTTCCACAAACAATGGTGACCACTGGTGCAGCAGTTCACTTGCACACAAAAAGCCTTCAGTGGGAATTGGGCCTGGTGGTCATAGTCCAGCTGAAAACAATGCAGCAATTGCTGGCTTAAAGAAACAAAAAACAGCCTAAAAGAGAATGCAAGTTATCCCTATAATCTTGAACAGTCTAGTCAAGATTTGTATCCAGTTAAAACAAGTATGCAGTATGCATGCTGTGAAAAACAAAGGAAAGACTTAAAACTGTGATTTCTTTCTGCCACAGTTCTTGTAGCTGTTCCACTGATAATAATAAACTTTTAAAAAACTTTTATTGTTTACATAATAGTAAGTGGGGTGATTTTCTGGCAGTAAGGGCACATTTTCCAGAGCCCAGAGCTAACAGCAGTATTTCGATGACTTTGAAGACATCTTACCTTATTATCATTTGGGTGTAAAATCTCAATCATAGTCGTCGCAGACATTCCAGTTTGTCATGCTCTCGTCCCTTTTTCACTTTCAAGTTGGAAAACTTTCGGACCCAGCTGGTGCAGGCAGTGAAGAAGGCCCACAAGGAGCACCCTATCCCTGGACGGGCTAACGGCGTACTGATCCTGGAGAGACCTCTGCTCATCGAGACCTACCTGGGCATCATGTCCTTCATCAATAACGAGGCCAAGTTGGGCTACTCCATGACCCGTGGAAAAATCGGCTTCTAAAACCCGCAGCTCCTCCAAATTACACCTGAGTTTCACCCAGTGTGTGTGTATTACACTGCGCTCTTTGAGGGAAGCAGGCTCTCCGCTACAGTGTAATGCGCAGTCAGTCTGTGTGTGTAAGTCAAGCTCATCGGATGTCCGCACCTCCCTAAGTTGGTGTCACATTCAGCTGGCCAGCCTAGGTACATGTTGTGCAGCACTGCATGGACTGTCCGCTCATATTTGTTTATACCCCTCCTGCCCTCCTACAAAAGAGCTGTTCATAAATCTGCCATACTCGCGTGGGCTCTCAGGTGTGTATGTCAGTGTGAATTAAGTCGATGAGTAAAGACAGTATGCGTGTTGGGGAATACTGTTAAATTTCCATGTGTACAGCGCATGCATCAGTTCATCCCCTCCCTGTGCTTTATCTAGGCTGAGCTTCTTGTTGTCTCATGCTGCTTGGGTGACCACTGAGTCAGTGGCTGACCGTCCAAACTAACGTGACCTTTACATTTTGTTAGAGGGATGCTAACATCAAGGTCGTCATTTCAGGTTGTAGAGAGCGCTTTATTTGGGCTTCTTTTCACAGGAAAAAAAAGACACCCAGAGGTAGGGGAATTGCTGTCACAGAGTAGCGTCAGCCTATCCTGCAGTTTTATACATTAATATGGTTTGAAAATAAACAATTACATTAGCCAGAGCCCAGGTGCCATAGTGTAGCTTCTTGCAGTGGAATAGCGGGTGATGATGTAAGTTTAGTGATCAGGTTGCATGATTATCACAATTCAAGCTACAGTACGGAACTTTTACATATATATTAACCTTCGTGACATTTAGTACAATGCCAAACGATTTCACACAACGATGATTATCACTTACAGAGAAAACCCCCTGCGTTTTGCATTATTGCGGACATTACAAAGCTGGTTTCTATGGTGACGTTCCAGCGCTGGTGCACAGTTGACCTTTAGTGATGTGTTGTACGACAACCACATTTGACAGTTTCTACTGGAATTGTATAATTGAAATTATAGCATGGCTAGTTACTTTGTCTGATGATTCCATGACTCCAAGTTTTATGTCTTCTGAGGCTTTTTGTTTTTTTTTTTTTTGCATGTGTAGATAGGAAACATTCTCCTGCATCACCTGGAAATATACTTTTCAAGCAGCATTTAATTTACTGCCAGAAGAGGGGGATAAATAATGTAGAACCGGAAAGTTATGAGCTGCAGTTTCAACTTCAAAAATTGAACTCACAAAAACTGGGATCCACATCGCTATTCTGAGAAGGTGTATCACTAAGGGCTCAGATCTGTTGCTTCGGTAACAGATGGCATACACCTTGAGTGTCAGTGTAACTTTTTCCATGGAAATGAGCCTTATGATGTGTTACTATAAGATACAAGTTATGACTTTCTCCTCTTAGGCAACTTTGTGCACTCCATGCTTGCTTTTTGTTCCATTTGCCTAAACCATGTCATTGCCAAGAGATGCGGGAGCTACCACTTAACAGAGCTGAATTAGCTACAATAGCTAAAATGTTCTTGACCATAGATGTGAGTTACAGTGTTGTGTTATGCAACTTGGCCTTGTATTCTGTGCTTCTGTTTGGTTTTAAGTTGCCTTAAAGATCCTGCAACCTGTGCTCATTTTAGGCATACATTTGTAAAAATATTAAGACAATACATTGTTTCTGGACTAAAAATGCCACACTGTTTTCAGAAACATTGAAACCTATGGGACCCAGTTTTCAACCTTAAACTGATCGACAGGTTTCAAAATTAAATACATGCAGGCTAAGACTTTGCATCAATCCATTAACCACATTTGCATCTGGTGTACAAGATTTAGGTCACTTCTCCTTAGACTGTAACCCTTTCCTACTCCACTCCTACACCATTGTGCTACCAAAGGTAACAGGCCATATAATCATGCTTAACAATGCCAATGAATACTTGTGTCCCCAAATGCCTTTTTCTGGTCTTAACTTGTTGTGCATGTCTCCTGCACGTTGAGTTTGCATGACAGTCCTTTTTGAAAGGAATACACCATTTTGGATTTGTACATATTAAATAGTTTTTATTTATCTGCTGTTATTGTGACTCAGTTAACTTCTAAATGTTTATAGAAAATGAATTTCCCTTTGCCATTTATCAAGTATGGATTCTTAAAGAGCTAAATCCACTGTTAAATGTTAAGGCTTTTGGTTCTAAATATTTGTAGCACTTTTAAGTAACCACAGTGAGGAATAACCATGGTGTTGTCACGGTGGTGACAACACCATCTGGTCTTTGTTAAGGAGTGCGTTTACATTGTGTTTTTACTGTCAAGCATTGCAACAAAGTGAATCTGCTGCAGATTGGCCGTCTGTATGAACAACCCTACTTCTACAAATGGGACAGTACAAAGCCAGATAATGCCTTAAGGCCAACAGAGATGGTCCCAATAAATTGGTTACTTCTAGCTGTTAATGTGTTGTTTGGATTTCACAATGGCTTTTTCAGTGATAACTGTAGTAATAGCTGTTGATGGCTATTAAATCTGACCTGTAACAATGAAGCCTTTTCAATGTATAGATAATTTTACTGTGGCTCACTGACCTTAAGAACTGTACATTGCTTTAAAAATACATATTCACAAATCTGCCTGAAGTCCTTGTTTGCACTGAGCAAAGCCAACATAAAAAAAGATTCAAGTTTTGTAAAGAGGGACAAAAGGGCTGGGTTCGGCACTCACACACACGTACATGGAGCAGGACAATGAGCTGCACATTCACTCTCTTACACCAATATATCATATTGCCAGAACATTTTATATGTAAAATTAATTGCCTATCAAATATATAATTACTCTACTACTAACATACAGCCAAATTTTGAAACATTCTAATTGTGAAAAGTAAAAAACACCCACAGAAAAAGAAAACCAACTATGAGCAATTTCAGTTAAAAGCCTACAAGTAAAAGAGGTGGATCCATGCAATCTGGAAAGAAACATGCATTTTTGGAATGACTGTGGATTGGAATAATAAATTAAGAAAATGGTGTCTTCTTTGGACAGCTCCCAAAATCCTAATTTTTATTTCAAGGCACAGGGGTCTAATTTGGCAAGACATTGCAAAAAAATATCAACCAAATTTTTTGTCCTGTCTGTTTTTTGACTGAACTTCGCTTTCATTGTGAAAACAGAAATGTTGTTAGCTTACCACAGCTAACAGATATAAGTCTAGACGAGCAAATCTCTAGATACTGTTTGAAATTTTCAGCCAATGACTTCAGGATGAGGATAGTGAACATTTCCTATGTTAAAAGTTACTAAGTTTGACTGTGTGTGTGAGAGTCAAAGAGAGGGAGAAAAAGTAGTACTCGATAGTTATGACAAAATGATGATAAAACCTTAAGGGAAAAGCAAGAAGGTCACTACTGGTAACTGACTGTTCATGGACCCATAAAGGGATATGCAATATAAAAAGTTTTGTCATTCAAGTAGTTTTACAGTCAATAGCTGTCTAGTTTCTCAGTCTAATTCTGAAATACCAAAAGGTTTTAGAGTTCCCAATCCTGATTCTTTTTCTGTCTCAGCCAACATTGTGCCGGAGCTTTGGCCTTAGTGTGAACATACTGTCATTCTCAATCCAATCCAACTGCTGTTTGAAATACTTTAACAGTAACTGGCCTTAAGCTGCATTATTTATAACAAAGTTTATTCAAAAATAATTTCAATATTTCATGGTAAACTACATACAAAATATTTCAAAACAAGCTACGGTGAAATCTATAAAACTATGTAAACTTCTGTTTTTACACAGTTTTGAAATTAGTGCTTCAGTATGTACTCACTGAAAACTAAAATAAGTCTGTGAGTGATATTTCTCCAAATGAGTCACAAAGGAGGAATGTCAAGTCTAGCCAGGAGTACCCATCTCTCCCCATACATTTTTTTAATTTTTTTTTTTTTAATTCGGCAAGAAAAGAAAGCTACTCTAGAGGCCTTGTAAAAGCACAGTGTGTTGTGCTGCCACAGGTAAACACATGGAAACAGTGATGACAGTGTGTCTTTAGCCCTCAAGAAGACGGTATTTATCTCAACTTTGTGAATGAACTTCAGTAGCGGCTGCTGGACGGTCACAGGAAGCAACAGTCACCGAGTGAGAGTGACTGAGGTGATTTGTCAAAGGAGTCCTTCAATGAGTTTTTTTTTTTCTTTTGGTCATCAGCTTAACACAATCCTGGTCAGCTAGGCATGGAAATGTGGCTCAGTAGACAGAAGTGTATTCTGTTTCATGAGCTGTGTTATTGTGAGTGTTACTTGTCCTCCTGGTCAGTGTCCATGTAGCACAAACACAGCTGCTCCTTTCCAAGCAGGATCAGGGAGTCTCCACTGCAGTGCCAGCTAACAGACTGGACCTGGAAACCACCTGGCAGGGGAGAGAGAAGCAATGAGGATGACAACACATACATACATGTAGGTATTAAAAACAAGGTGATTCTTTTTTATTAAAAAAAAGAAAAACAGCAGCACTCAAGATTAATATTTTGATGAGATTTTTTTTAATTAATTTTTCTTAAATACCCTCTATTGTGACTGTGCAGAGAATCCACATTCATTTTAGCTCACATCTCTTGTGCTTATGGTATGCAATGACATTTTGGTCTGTTATTTCACTTGCTACATACTTGTTACACTGTATGAAAAACAATATTTATAATGTCACTTATGTTAATTAATAAGTGGCTTGGCACTGTTAAAGCTACAAGAAGCAAGTTTTTTTTTAAGTAAAGGACACCTGTCTTATCACCAAAATCACAAAGTGGGGTCTCAACAGAAAAAGCACCTCATTTCCTCTAACTGAGATGCAGTGTTGTTGCCCTATTTGTTGAAATGAAATTTTGGGATTGTTGGAACTACTCCAAAATTTTCTCTGTGCACAGGGACTGATGAACAAGCACCCCATTGGGAGAAAGATAGACTCAGCAATAGTTGCAGAATTTGATGCAAACACAGTGCAAAAAGATTTTCTTTACCACCTCCACCATGACCAGCTATTATGAAGATCAAATCTAATTTGGAGGAGGAGTGTCTAGTTTATTGACATGACAATAATGATTTCAGCGTCATCAAAGTGAAAATAGTTAACTCTCGCTGCCATTTGGTGCCTCCAACATGCAGGATGACTTTCTCCTAAACCTGGGAACCTAATTATGGAGCTTTCTGCTGCATGAGGGATTAGCATTTTCAAATAGAGCATCAAAGCTTGTTACCTTCAGTGGGGACCTGGACAGAGACGCAGCCTGCAGGGGACCAGAGGTAGAGCTTGGTGTTGCCTGTACATAGTGCAAGTCGGGGGCGTCGGGGGTCCCACTGGAAACAGCGCACGGCTGACGTCTGCTCCAGCACAGCCTCCAGGCTCATCCTCTGCATGTCCCACAGCCACACCACATTGGCTATACTGTCTACAGTGGGGGGAGACACAGGTTGACATTCAGCCACTCTCAGACTACTGAAGGCATCAGCTGGAGTTTTAAATCCCTAGGATCAAAAAGTGGTAATGTGGCACTTCTCAAGGTTGTCAAGAGCTATTTAGCATTATTAAATGGCACTTGCAATTCATGAAACTCTGTAGCTTCTTTTCCTTCAAGTTATCCTAACATCATTATAAAAGGGATTTACTACTTAGGCGCTATCATACATGATAAAAACTAAGAGGTACTCCTGTCCTGTGTGTTGCATCGACTCCCAAATTGTTATGCTAAGAAATGAGATCTGGTAATACCCATGACTGTCCTGACCCTTGAAGTTGATTGTTTTTGACTGTGTTTACTTGTTTCCTAAGGAACATGACATGACAGATGTGATAGCTATTATGATAGTGTGGTCTGACTTGTTTTCATTATTTCCATTGTTGAAATGCTATTTAATTTTGTATTTTTGCAACAAAATGATTACTTCACTGTCAACAGGCACTTCTGCTTTCTAGGACTCCACTGTATGAAATCAGCAAAAATGATGGAGGGTGATAACACAGTGAATGATTGTTCATCAGTTTTACCACAGAATGATCAGCCTTTAGGAAGTCGTACCGTTCTTGGTGGCCAGATAGCGACTGTCTGAGCTGAAGGCCATAGTGGAGACACCGATCTTAGGGTTGGCTCGGTCTGGGTCTGGTTTGACCACAGGGAACTGGACTGGCGGGGGACAGATCTCATCTGAAATGGGCCACGACAGTGGAGGACAGAACTGAATGAAACAAAGCTGCTTTTTTCACCTCATACCTTTTAGTCAAATATTGCATTTATGGCACATTCCTTTAACAATGGAAACTACATTAACAACAGCCAAAATAGATGAACTATACTGAACAAAAGATTTCATTTCTGTCGATTCCCATCAAAAGATGGATGTGACAGATGAGACTGGTGGATCCAAAGTGGACACCAGTAAAGGATATTTATGCACCAAACAGCACCAAAGATCTAGGGGTAGCCTCAAGTGAACAAACGATGCCCTCCTCTGCCTTTTAAAGTTGACATACATTTGCTCTGGGTGTTGAAGAGAGTGCTGCCCAGCGTGATGTTTTGGAACGACAAGTCATCACTGGCAACAACTGGCTTTCTCTCCACTTCCTTATACACAACCTAAAAACACAAACAACAGGAAAACATTTTTTTTCACTCCACACCTTCAAGATACGTGAAGGCACTTGATGAATAATAACATAAAGTAACCGTGCTGATTCGCATATCTGGGAAATACTCACAGCTTTTGGGTTGTTGATGGTGGCTGGGTGTTCAAACTCTGTGATCTTCTTCCATGTGATGTGATTTAGGATGCGCACCTGACAGGCAGCATGACAATCTAGTGTCAGTTACGCAGTTATCGACAGTGACATGAATTATACATGAAAACTCATAAACCACATACAAATCCACCTAAGAAACTTTCTATTTATACTTTTCTTTGATTGTAGAAATGTGAATCCATTTTTAAGGCGACTGTCTTTACAAAAAGACCATTTGTAATTTGTGTTTACCAAAAGGTAAACACAAAGTTAATCTGAAGTTAATCTGAAATGCAGTATGTTATTTGTCAATGTTATCAGCCATGATTTTTCATGCATTTGTCCTTACTTTTTCATCATAGCTGCCAATGGCCAGGAACTGGCTGCTGGGGCTCCAGGTCAGAGACTTGATACCCAGTGACCACTCATATGCACTGTAGGTAGATAACAGTCGGCCATCCAAAGAGTACAGCAACACCTTGTACTGTGGAGACGAAGCATACACATGAGCTGACTGTACTTTTTATGTATCCTGGTTATGTCCTCTCTAGGTAAATTGGACAGTTACATTATGATCAGGATGAAATATTTGTCCTTGCTGCTCAGACAATTTAAAAACTACCTTAAATGAAATCGAATTTACATGTCATTTACATTTTAAGGCATTTAGCTGACACTCTTATTAGCTAAATGACTCACCTCCAGACAGCTATCCCATACTGCCAATACACAACCATTGGGAGACCACTCCAACCCTGCCAAGTCCTGTGTTTCTGTCTCAAAATGCTGCAACAAAGTGAAAAAGACCTCACATAAGCTCACTGAACATATCTATAAAGATTTACACTATATACAATATATATTTTCAACATAACACAGGCATACATTTATTTGCATAAATTATGCCCACAGCCCAGAGGAGTCCAGTCAACACTTCTGAACATGCCCAAAGAGAAAGGCCACATAATAATCTGTGATGTCATCAAGATGGACAGAAAAATAAATATGGTAAACAGTCGTGTTTGCAGTTCTGAACCCGAAAATATGCCTTTTTCCCCAGAAATTATCCCGGTTACTGTCACAGTTACAATACAGTTATACAGATCATTTTTGTTTACAACAGTAAATAAAAGATGACAGTTTCACTAGTCCACATTTTTTCACTGAAAAATCATGGATTACTAAACTTTGTATTCCGCTACAATCCAAGCAAAATCTTTTCTCATGCTCACCCTGAGCAAATGCCAGTCGTCACACACAAACACACTGACATAGTCTTTGCAGTCACGACGTTCAGCCAAGGCCATGTAGCAGCCATCTCTGCTGAAATCTATGCCTGTGGGCGAAAGATGGTGGAAGTGGGAGAACTTTTTATGGGCGAAAACAAGCTATGATTAATAACTAATATGACACATTTTTTTCATTGCAGTGAGACAGTGGCAGGAGATTCCAAACCAGCCATTTAAAAGAAATAAAGTTAACATGTAAGTCAATTCACATTATGATTTGTCAAACTAGAGGGCACTAGGGTTATGTATGAATGACTAATAACTCACAACAAGAGTTCCAGTAATATTTTGGTTATCAGAGTGGCCAAAATCCCTGTAACTTCACATTACAAAACCCTAACCCTTTTAGCAGCAGGTAAAAATATGACATAAATGGCACTACAATAAACAAAAAAAAAATGAAGCTTAAAAATCCAACAGCCTCGTCCTGCTACTACCAAATTTTTATTGGCAAGAAAAAAGGGAATTGCCCATTTTCAGTAACTGTATACACAGCTTTATTGTTTTTTTGTGTGTCTCATCCAGTACAGTTATTCAAGACTTTGGCCACATCAACTCATCAGTATGTGACTACTGTGGCCATATTATTTATATGACAGTTATGAGGATACGTGGGTCACACCGGGGCATGGTACTGCATCTGAAAAAGCAGGAGTGCCAGAGACAATCATTTCCCAAAGTCGCTGACAGGCCTGTTATGAAGAGCACGCCCCATTTACTGAAGAGGCACAGCTGTCAGCGGAGAGAACCATAGTTTGGCCAGATACCCAGGGTCATTCCATAAGGTAAAGGACAGTATGTGATTCATGGGCATGCCGCAGCACTCAGACCAGTGGCCCTGTCCTCAGGTACTCCTGGCAATAAATAAACACTCACAAGCCACATGCAAATAAATAAAAAAATATAATCCTCATACTCACCCTTCTGGCATGCCTTGGGATACTTGATGTAAGACACAGCCTTGGTGCACAGGGACCAGACGGTGACTCTCAGCTGTCAAGGGACCAGAGAAGAAAGAAACTGATAGCTCATATCTCAGTGAAAGTATGATACACGAACAGTTCTGACAGGCAGTGGAGGGAGCATAAATACATATTAAAGCCATATGTAAAAGAAGCATCTTTGATCTGGGGCTGGCTTTTGATGCCTATATTGTTTTGCATGCCACTGTGATAGCCTTGGAACAACTGTGTGGCCATTTGGACCAGGCACCCTCTCTATTGACATTAGAGCTATTTCACCACTAGTTTTCTCGATGAAGATCTTGATTGAGGCTGTGATATGATGAGTGTAGAGTATGGAGACTGGGTGCCAACAGTAGCCTATTAGTAAGTGCTCAGTCAGCCAAGCCACTGCCCTAATGAGACTTCTGTGCGCTCCTCAAAGCCTAAATATTCGTTCATCACCTCGTCAGATGCAGACTACAGCACAGGACAGTGTGGTCCAGCTCTTAACAATGGCCCTGGAACGACTGAGGAGAGCGTGTCCAAAGTCTTGGAAGAGGTCTGTGATGAACTATGAAGGGATGACATCCTGGCATGGAATCCATTCATCGTTGAATTCAATTATTAATAGTAGAGCACTGTATATATCATTGTACTTCCAAAGTGAATGGAAGCCCCAATGATGGGCCAATAAATGTCTAGGGCTTTTTCCTAAAAGTCACCAACAAAGGTTGTTTAACATTAGGCTGTTTTAAATAAGAGCCTGGGTGCATATTAAATTTAATAGATCCTAAGATACATCTTGACACAGAAAAGGAACTAGGGATGGCCAGAGAACTTAGTGGCCAAGAGGAAATGATAAGAGTAGTCCTCAACAGACTCACATATTTGCCACAAGTGTGACAAATTAACAGCGAGCTGTTTGGCCAAACACTGCCTCACAAATGAGAGGCAGCGCCAAAGAACGCCTATCAGCCCACAAAGTGGCATAACAAAGACACCACAAGTGTTAATGCTTGATTTGGACAGCAGTCACTCAAGTACCTACTGGTCTCACTTGAACAAGACTGATCCAACAACAGTGCATGGCATCAAGCCAAAAGTCTAACATATTACCACCCAGGGTCTAAAAAGTATGGCATCTTACCCTTCAAGAAACAAAGGGCACATGCCAGTCCTTGGGACACTGTTACAGCATTTGTGGTGTGTACCACTGGCTGATTGATTGGATGTAAACGGAGAAACCATTTGCTATGCCACTCTTTAGAGATACTGTCCAAGAGTTTTTTTTCTTGTTTGCTTAGAACAAGAACAGATGCTTATAGCAATTGTGTAAATTGCCTGTATTGAGCACCAGTCTACATGCCTTTATCAATACTGACAATTTTGGCTATGATAATGAAAGTAGTGAAAAAATGATCTTACAGAAAGGCCACAATTGGCCATCATATTTTAAAAATGTAATGAATAGGACCCATGATCAGACAGCATACACCACCCTTGTGTTTCTGTGGTGTGAATAATTAAAATATATTATTTAGCATCAAACAGTACTCTGTTACCTGTCAGGTTTTGGTGTTTGTGGGCTTCAAGTATGACAGATTTATCCTTATTTGGGCTGTTACACATACAGCAAGGATTGTACAATCAATGTGGTCATTTGTAATAAAGGTGTGTTTCCAAAGTTCAGATGAAAATGTCAGAGGGAGATTAGGGATAGTCGTAGAATTAGAAACCAGAGTAATATTTGATTATTTTATCCTTTAATTACAGCCACAGTAACATCATTAGTCTGTTTTGATCCAACAACAAATTGATTTTAATTGTCCAAATTGTACAGCATTGTACTGCCATCCATGTGAAGCTTCTAGAAGCCAAAGCCATACTGAACAGGTCACATGGTTGTGCAGCACTAAGAAAAACAGCTATAACCTACACCATGCCAAATGCCACCACCATTTACAACACAGATTTCTGCATTGCTTTGTCTCGTTTACCTCCCCTCTTAAACACAACCAAAGACAGTAGTAATTACAAGCAATACAAATAGCATGGATATATAAGCCCACCACTGCACTGTTAAAGGTGTTAAATACATGGCCCTCAAATCTTCTTTTACAGCTTAGTAAGCCAATTTAATGTGTGTGTATGCAGCCCTCTCCACAACCCTGTCTTATCATGCTGTGAATATTAAAGCTGTGAAAATACTGAGCTAAACTTGTTCTGTATGCCAGCCAAGAATGCTACATGGCTTCCATACTGAAACACATGCAGAGTCTCCTAGAAAGAAATTACAAATCTATGCCGTCAACACTACACTGGAATTAATGGAGACTTTTAGCAATTGTGTGGTCTTGAAGGGTAAGGAGGACAGTGGTTAGCACCTCTGCATGCTCTCAAAATACCTTTCAAAAATACTTTTGTTCAGCAAAGTTTAAGACAGTCCAAAGTTTTTGATGTTGGAGTGTACAAAGCTAAGACAGTTGAACTCCTTCATCATCGTGTCCAGACAGACATTTGAACTAGGCCGCTGTCTACCACTTATCTGGGCTGAAGTGTCTACCCTCCTGTTGGGTCCGGACATCCAGCTGTGTAGGCCCTGTAATAACACCTCACTGCACGCTTTCCCCCAGACATGGTGCCATGGCAACCACAGTCAACATGGCTCATAAACAAATACAAACACTTCTTAGATGCCTTGAACCCACCACATGGGGTTCAAGGCATCTAAGAGGGGGAGATCAAGACCCAAAAGGCCGTGTAACCTTAAACTGGGTGGAGGGAGGGCAGCGCGAGGAAAATAGGTGGGAAATGTTTCTCCATGTGGGATAGTGTGCAATGGGATCTGAAGTTGGTAAATCTACACTTTGGATGAAGTATCCTCGCCAAAGGTGAGCAGCAGCTCTGATGATGGGTGCCTGGGGCTGGAGGATGGTGTGAAAAGGGAGAACTCTGCTACAGCTGCTGTTTATCAATCAGAAAAGCAAAACTTTATGTCTCTGCTGGGGGAACTGAAGTGTTAACTGGGGTTCACTGTTGGCTATATATTTACTAACAAATAAATCTATCTTTTAGTATTATTTATCTTCACTGGAGGCATAAAGATCCCTCCCTGTAAGGCCCTTAACAAGACTTCTTTTATTTTTTTCTAATGAGGTTGATGAAGGAATTATTTTCTTGTTTTCACTGAGGATTTAAGGGAGGCAGGCATTTTTTATTTATTGTTTCACAGTGTGGGCTTTGCAAAGCCTTTACGCTGTGATTAAGGACAACACAAATTAACTTTTCTTAACATGCCAAAAAGACTTTCATAGGAAATGACCAGGTGGGACAATTGGGGCTAACTTCTGCCAGCACATACTTTACATGTTTATGGGCTAGGGTTCGCATCAAGAAACCACAGAATTAGAAAACATTCCCCAAAGGAGAAGCTGTGGGCACATAATACATACTGTAAGAGTCACTGACAGCAACCTGGAATAAAAGCTATCTCAGCCATTCTTGTTGCGCTCCTAGGCGTGAGCTTGAGAGTGGGCGAGCGTATGCGATGCCATATAGGCCTATCTGTCAGCAGAGGATTAGACTGTAGGCATTCCACATAGGAAGCTATCTCAAACTAATATAGCCCATTTCTCCTGTTACAGCCTCATGATTCTACCAAGGATCTATAACCTCTTGCAGCCCAGACATAGGTATGGGTGAGCTATTGTCCCATGTTGCGGTACAGCAGCTGCTTACGTTAGCAGTTTAGTCTGATAGTGCTGTTGCCAACAATGCTACGTGTTAGCACGGCTCCCGCCACACTGGCCATGCATGCTATTTGCTAACCTGATCCCAACAATGTAAAACCATTAGCGAAGTAAGGCTCAACACTGTCCTTGGCTTGAGTTTTTCCACGCTTAGTTTATTACCACTCAGCTGGTAAAGGTGGATTAGTGTGGATGTGTGGGAGGTATTTTGTGACGTTCGAAGATAAACGATGGGAATTCAACTAAGAAGTGACTTGGGTGAGGTCTCACAATACATAGGCTAGGTTTCAGCAATGTGCCTTTCTATTAAAACTGCAGCATGGCGCCATCCCAAATTTGAGAACAGCTGTCTTTTTTGTGTGTCCTCCATGAAAGACAGGGTACTTCCATATTGTCATTAATAAAGTCTTTTTGAGGTACAGCTCAGGAACATGTCTAGCTGGCCGGAACTGAGACTAGACTGCTGTATGTGTGCCTACCTGTTGTCTATTAGCTACTACTGTAACTCCTGCTGGCACTACAGACTGATGTAAATCCTTCCCTTAATGTAGTAATGTCAGCTGTGGGCTGACAAATTACTGAATACGTCTGCATCAAAATGGTCTTGGGATATTTTGTTCTTGGTTAAGAGGAAAACACTTTGACAGCCACACAGAAACACACACACAGCTAGCCAGAGATATGCTCACACATAGACAGACACACACACAAACATAACGGGCACGGTCCACACCACAGGCAGCTGTCCCTAAACAAGTTAATATAGCAGACTGTTTATGAGTGGGGCTGTAATTTAAGCTTGACACGAACACCCGTCTGGCACAGCCTTAATGAAATCTTGGACTGGGGTGAAGGTAAGGTCAGTGGGCCCCTTGGCAAGGTGTTAGCCATTGCCTGCGTAGCTTCTGTTAAATTTGTTTCGCAAAGTTAATTGGGAAGAGATGCTCATTAACAGGAAGCACTCAACGGTACCCAATCCTCTTCCTTGGTTAGTTAATACATTTCAGGGATGGTGAGTGACTGTAGGTTGTGCATGGGTGAGAAGAACATGTGACTGTGACACACAAGCAAAAAACAAAACAAAACATCAAGATACATTCATCTGGATAAAATCTAGCCTTCACAATGAAAAATGATCTAACCATAACAAGTTGGCTGAGCAAACCACAAACACGCTCTTTTCCCTCTCTTTTCCCGTACCACCATCCACAACTGAGAGCTGCCTGATATAATCAGAATGTTCTACAGCCAACGACTGATCAATTTTCCTGAAAGCTTGGCAGTTACAAAGGCAGAAAAGGCACTCCGTCATATAAAATCTGATGTACAGAGATGCTAGGCCTGGACAAATTTTAGTAATGCCAGCAATGATCAAATATTCAAAAACGCACTCTGCTTTGACCAAAGTTCTCGGTTCTCAGTTTTTACACTCTGATGTGTTAAGATGAACCACTGGGAGTCAGTAAATGTCGTATAATTAAGACAAGACTGTTAGTGCTGTAGTAGTTAGCAACTTGCTGGGTATGTGCTCTTTCTCCATCACTTTACTAACCAAAGTTACCAATTTTCTGAATGAGAAACAGCAAGTAGCATGCCACATTCAAACAAATTTACACTGCTTGGGGGAACCATTTCAAGCGTAATGGCAGACTTGTGTTTTATTATAACAGAACATGAAGTCCACTTACATTCCTCTCTGAGACCTTGTCATCATTAGCTATACTGTCCTATACAGACAGAATCCTCCCTGGGGAAGGAGCCTCAATTCTATTCCTGTTTTTTTTTTTTTTTATTATATCCCACCTCTTGGATGAGTGTGAGGAATTTTAAAACCAGGACGGTGATCTCACCACAGAGTGGACTGATGGTGATGATGCATGAGGGACATTACGTTCAACTCCAAAACTCCAGCTCCTCTTTCTCATTTTTCAGAAG
>OMKZ01023466.1:7645-20444 GCA_900302535.1 Neoniphon sammara
AGTCATTAGCCTAGCTCCGTCAAAGTGAAAAAAAAACCTTACAGCAACTCTGAAGCTGTTTTATTTACACATTCTATCATATGTATTTGATATATACGTCTTGGAATTTAAAAAACAAAAACAAAAACAAAAAAAGAAGTTGTTTTAGGAGAAGTAAAGGTAGGAACTGAGTTCAGCAGTTATAGTTCCTACCATCTAACTTCTCCTAAAACAACTTGTTTTTTTTAATTCCAAGATGTGTACTTCAAATACACATGACACACTGTATAAATGAGACAGCTTCAGAGTTCCTGTAAGGTTTATTTTTTCACTTTGCCCAAAATGTTGGAGTATTCCTTTGAAGAGTAACTAAATCTCAAACCAAAATCTGCCCACTCTATGGTGGCAGGTGATGTCATCACTTGTTGTACTCTATGGGTGGTGACATCATCTGCCACCAGAGACCAGGCACCCAACTTTTCACCATTATAGGCCAGGCTTCACGGGGATTTGGGTTTGGGGTTTAGTTACTCTTTAAATGTGCATTTTACATGAAGAAATCTTTACCACATGAATTTTATATTTAAATTAAATGTTTTGATTATATAATTATAAATAACACCATCATTGAGACGACTGAGGCTTGACCAACCTTTTCACTGTATTTCACATTGTGCAGCACTGGGTCTGATTTGGGTTTGAATCTGTTGGATCTATTTACTCCACAAAGTAATTTTGACATAAAACCATGAACCATTTCATTTTTATTTTTTACTAGTCTAATTGCATAGATACACCCTCACATTAAATTATCTGGTTAGAGTACATAAGTAGCAATATTCTCTTTGGCTTTCTGGGAAACGTGTGTCAATTTTGAGGCACACAAAAGGCTGACACAAATTTCATGAGTGATGTCGGTGTAAAATGATGGTAAACTCTATTCCTGTAAATGAAAAGATGATTAAAGTTTAGTGTTTAGCTAGGTTTTCCCCTCAGTGTTTTAGTCTTTGCTCTAGGTTACCCTACCTGCCTGGAAATACTCTCTGCGTCTTAGCTTTCACTGACCCTGTTTCCTTTGAGGAGAAGCATTAAATCATCTCTTTACAGAGACAGCAGTGTGTACCTTGAAAGAGAATATTTATCATCCTGACGACTTCAGGGACTACTTTAGTGCAGCATAAGGGCCCTTGGGCTTGCCATGTTGACGTATTATATGATAGACTTTATGTCCGATCAAAGAAAGACCAACTGGGGAGAAGTGAGAATGGGCTGGCCGTCCCACAAAACAATTTCATACACTTTTGGGGTTATTGTTTTCTGAACAGTGTGATGTAGCAAAAGGTAAACTTTCGTCAGCTCATTTATCCAAAGCTGAATTTTTAGGCCTAATATTATTCTCATGTCTATTTAAGGTATATACTGTACCTGTTTGCAGAAGATCGGAGTTTGTACTAAAATAGTCATATTAAAGTTTGCTGGGAAGTTAAATGAAGATATGGTCTGCTAAGGAAAGAAAAAAGGACGAATTAATGTTTCACATTTGAATTTTGTGCATTGTCATGTTTTATACATCATGAGCATCAACTGGAAGCCACAGATTACCCTCCTTTTTTTTCTACCCCTACATCATTTGTTTCAATACATCAGTAAGCTAACTGCAACATATATTACTATGCGAGTCTATTGCTATTGATTGATCATGATTTGGATAGGTAAACCCAGACAGGCCAAATCCTGAGCTCAAGATAATTAAAAGGATTTTCAATTAGCTAGAACAAGTGAGGCAGCCAGTGGTGGAGCATTGCTGCTGACTGTCACTGGGATGAAGTGTCTGGTCCGCTGCGCTGAGTCAGCAGAGACATGGATCAGGAAAAAAAAGCTGCATATTTGCCAGCAGCGATTACTGTCACTGAGTCATGCACTACTGAGAGCAGGGCACCAAGCTTGCTGGCCTTCAGAAAGGCTCGAGCCAAAAAGTTGATGTTGTTGCCTGAAAAGTGACACATTGGACAGATTGAATGAATAACAACAGCAGGAATATCCCAAAAAAACTACTGTTTTCTTATCAATATCCACACACATCTTCAAAACCTTATATGAAGTTGTACCAGTGACAAGGAGGTTGGGTTGTTGATCAGCACCAGTGACTCAGCAATCTGACTTTCTAAACTCACTTTCCACTTTCCAGTTTGTACTGTTTTTGAATCAAAATTACCTACCCTAGTTTCAAGAACGCCCCCACCCTAGAACACCTTCAAGTTTGCTGATCTCATTGGTGGGCTTGGCATTACATATACATGCTACTCTGTTCAAAGTTCAAGTTCTAGTGGAGATCCCAAGGTTTCCAAACATTCAAAATATGTCCTGCTGAACTCCAGAGAAATGTGTATAAAATGATACACAAGACATGTAGGTATTTTCTATTTGATGTAGTTCTGCAGCCATAAAATAATGGCATCTTGGCTTTGAAACTGCATCACACTTCAATATAAGTATGATGTAGCTTCAATGAAGCTGCAGCCAGCAGATACACAATATGGATGGGACATTGCACTATGGAAACAATGTTTTTCCTAACTTTGAAGCTACTCAAGGGGAATTTTAAGGGAGAATCAGGGTTTCATTAATGTGAAAATGATTATAGGTGTAAAATGATTGTCTTTACCTACATCCTAAATTGACTGAAGAGTTCATTTGCAGAAACAAATAAATGCCATTCCCAAAAATATATAAATAAATGACTAAAAAAATTGACTGTTGTATGTAAAGCTTCACATAACACTGTCTGAATCTAAAAATGTGTCACAAAATTGCCTATTCAGCAGCCTAATAGAGTGCTTTTTTATTGATATTATCTGAAAAAAACAAAAACATGTTTTATAAAAATGAAAACAACAGAGAATATCTGTTTTTGCAAATGATCCCTTCATTTGTACTCTATAATGTTTTTTTTAATGTATTGAGTTGGATACTGATATGTTTTGGACCCATTTTAAAAATGGCATGATTGGATAACAGGATCCAAAAATCATTTACTTTATAGACAAAAAATAAATAAATCTCTGAGACCTTTGCTTTAATTTAACCGTCACATTGGGATTACTGTGATATCTTTGCATCAGTTGCAGGCCACCGTATCTGAGGGGAGGACAGGATGTAAGAGGGGAGATGTGTATGGCAAGTCGTTTTAACATTTAATCAGTAGAGCTGACTAGTAGTGATTTAGTTTTCACAGGTAGAAATGACTTTTCGACATGTCAAAATTACATTTCGAAAATATTTAACATTTTGACTTGTGAGAATTGAGATGTAGATATCATTAATTAGAATCGCAACTAATCAAAATTACATTATGGATATGTTGGCTTGGAATTCTAACAAGTCAAAGAGCAATTGGTGATATCTACAATTGCTATTACTGCTACTGATTAAATGCTTGCCATAAGATCTGCTGCAAGTGTTCTTGCAATTATATATGATCGCCTATAGAGGTCGATACAGATCACAGACTGCTAATGCCCCTTTAAATCTGTAATTCTACTTAACATATATTATGAATTTAGACTATAAAGATTTGTCAGTTATAAAGATATACAAAGAAGTTTGGGTGGGTTTAATCTCTACTACATCTCTATATGATTCTTTTGGGTTGTGTGAGCAGAAAATATCCATGCCCACTCTCAAATTAAATCCTGATTTTAATGGGGTAAATTGGAAATTTGAGAGCTCGTGCAGATTCATTACTGCCTTTGGGTCTGTTAACACCCCTCCCAGCTCAAGATAAGCCTGCCCAGTATACTTCCTAGCCCTGCACAGCTGGGGACTGTCCAGAGCGCTGGAAAGCTGGCTGCTGTGTACACTGAACGCAAGTGCATGTATCTCCCTGCGCCGTCCCTGACTCTGCAACTTGGCAACCTGAATCAGCGGGAATCTCAATGAGCCTCAAGTGAAAGGTAAGTTCTAGATCTTTTTTTATCTGCTTGGCGCATTGTTTTCTGGGCAGGCAGCCGATTGAAGTTTGACTTCTTAAATCCGGCATGCGTGCATGTCCCATTTCCAAAGAGTGTTTAATCTGAAGAATATGTGGAGAGATTTGTAATGCAACCCACACTGCAGCCTAACTGAAAAAAAAACTTCAAGAGGGGGTCAGTCAACGTTTTACAGAAAAAAATAAGCCAATTTGCGCACTGGCGTGGTAGCCTAGTGTAATTCTGTATTCTTTAAAACATATGTGTACATTAGGGCGAAGAATGTTGAGTATTGTTTTGATTTGGACATAGCCTATATGAGTTGTAAGAGATTTGGACTGATGGATACTCAGTACACATCCTTCACTCTATCCCACAGTTTTTTTGTCAGTTATGGTCCTATCACTCCGCGCTCCCACAGTCAATATATTGTCCTTCTATTTTCGGTGTCTTTCGATCTTGTGTACTAAGAATATTGCACGGAACTCCGTGCAAAATGCAGGCAGTTTAATGCCGCCATGGTTTCCAGCAAACATCCACCCCTGTTAGAACAAAATTGAAGTCATTAAGGCATCTGTACATGGCCCAATACATCGAACTATTTCCTTAACAGAAATAGTTTCTCCATTATTCCCACAGTACCGCTGCTGCTTGGTGGATCACTTGCATTCCTCATTTGGCTGCTGAAGATGCGTAGATCTGTCATACTGAACGAGGCGCTGCTACCTTTTCTGATAAGTAAGGTAACATTAAACTCCATATATTTGAGTGGAGTTTGGTGTGCCCTGCCCACATGACACAGAACGGAACGTACAGGTTGTTGCAGGTTGTCCTATCACTTGCTTCTTGTGTTTTTTTTTTTGTAATTTCGTCTGGCAGGTTTCTGTTTGTGCTCAGTGTGAGCAACATAACTCTGTATAAAACTGTTGATAGCAATTTCTGTAGAAAACAATGAAGGCTTCTCTTAGCTGCAGTGAACAAATGGACAAATGGAAACCCCTATTTTCACGTTTCTGTCTCACCGACGAGAACGTCGCGCGACATTTGCCAGATTCTGCATTTAAAAATCTGGCAAATTAATGTAAGCTAGCGCACCCGCGAGGCAACAAACCTCATAGAAACGACATAAGATTTTTAATGTCTTCTGGTAAATTCGGCACACATAGAACCCATTCACGCTTGCTACAGCTCAGACGCTGTTTATTGAAGGAAGGAGATCGCTGGAGTGACAAGAGAATCAGTTTTAAAGGAAATAATAAGCCTACTGTACATTGAGGTAAAAATTAGCTTGACATGGCTAAGAGTAAGGCAGTAAGTAGAAAGTTGGTCCGAAAATATCTGCTCATTTTTGCTCAGCCCTGCCACTTCATTTGTCTCAATGGAGTCTTGTAAAGGTTCAGTAATGGAAATGTAGAGAACTTCACTCTAGATACCTCTTACACTGTTAAATATCATCTATCTATGATGTTCATTGCATCCCAAGAGTTATTTTTTGATTAAGTGTTGTAATTTACTTTTTTTTATGTTTCCACTTGCCAACCTGACTCATCTATTTCTTCTTTAGTTAGTGATTTCTATGTTTCCCAGATTGCCTTTTGACAATCCCCGAGAGAATGCGCCTGAAAATTGTTCGCTGAAGTTGGAGAGAGTTCGTGATAGCAATGTGAGCATCTCCAGCTGAGAAAAAGAATAAGGAAAAAGGATGGAGAGGGAAAAAATTCTGTGATGATTCAAGTTACATCGAAAAGGATGAAAAGGATGTTATATATTTCTGATGACAGATCCACAAAGGTGCAGCCTTTGTGGATCTGTCAGTGGTCAAAGTGACATCTCTGCCCCTTCCAAGATGGATTTGTCCCTTCTGCACCCTAACATTCACAATCTCACCCACAGGCAATTTAGATCCCATTTGCACCTGGCATTTCATACAACTTGTATCCAGATTTATCAACTTACCTGTACATGTCATTCAGCAGCTGGATAGAAATCCCATACCCTTCTCTTTTACTTTACCTCACAATATGCTTATTCTGTCCACGATGACAGTATTCAACAGGTGTCATTTGTACCCCAGCTATGAGTTTCCACCATATCCAGCTCACTGCAGATGTTTTTGCCTGTAACCTGACAGTATTTTCCTCATCAGCTCCGCTCAGATCAAAACAAAATCGCATGCAGGGATGTAGCATCTTGAGAGGAGTATAGAGATTACCAATGCGGCTTGGAGAAATGTAACCATTGGCCACAATGAGTCTCAACCCGCCTCCCAATGTGGTTTAAAGAAATACTCCAACTTTTTCGGCTAAATTCCCTTTTTCCGACTTACCCATACTAAGACAAAATGTTCAATACCATTTTCACCTTTGTACATCCACTGGTTTGGTTCCTATGGGTAGCAGTTCGTTTTAGCTTAGCATAAAGACTTGAAGTCTACAGGAGTCATTAGCCTAGCTCTGTCAAAGTGAAAAAGTAAACCTTACAGCAACTCTGAGGCTGTCTTATTTACACAGTGTATCATGTGTAAAAATAAACATAAATTTCCAAGATGTGTATTTCAAATACACGTGATACATTGTGTAAACAAGACAGCTTCGGAGTTGCTGTAAGGTGTATTTTTTTTACTTTGACAGAGTTAGGCTAATGACTCCTGTAGACTTCAAGTCTTTATGCTAAGATAACACAAAATGCTACCCATCGGAACTGAATCAGTGGATGTACAGAGGTGAAAATGATATCGAACATTTCTTTAAGGACAGAGCAGAAGTGAATATGACAGGCTACTTTTATACTGCTTGATGGAGCAACGCCCTGTATTTACTACTCTCTTTCTCTGGTGCGCATTTGTTGCGTTCAACTCTAAATAGAATGTACAAACTCTGAAGATAGATAAAAAAATGTGACAAAGGGTGTTTCTTTGACTGCCTTTTCCATTGATAGTTGGCATATATCCTATTTATTGATTGCCATTTTAATGAAGATACATGCTGCAGCTTTATTCATATTTTCTTCTCTGCCACATTTGAAATTAGCTTGAAAAACACTCACTGCAACCATGTGCATCCCTCCCAAAATAGAAGTGGCATTAAATCATTAAACTGGACACCTGATTCTGTCGCCGCAGACCTCGGCTTGAGCCATTCACCCTCCACAGCTTTGCATGAGGTGAGACTGAGGTGGAAAAGCGAGTTTGAAATGGATGAAGAGAGAACAAGAAAGTGTAGTGTGGAGGGGCTGATGGATGGGTGGCTGGGTGTCATGGTTTGCCACTGCGCACACAGCCCAGCATTCAGAGGACAGACTGTGTGTGTGTGTGTGTGTGTGTGTGTGGTTAACCTTCATTTATCCAGGGAAAATAATGTTTTTCTCTAGCGAAACCCTGGAACATATTTACACAGATGTACACATTCACAGTGGTAGATGCCCAGTATAACTTTAGTCCTCCACTCGTGGCCGCTGAGTAGCATTTGGGGATTCAGTGCCTTGCTCAAAGGCACCATGACAGTACTCATTTACCTTTCCAGCTGATCTAGGGATTCAAACCAGCAGCCTTCCAGCCATAAGCCTCCCTCTGCAACCTTTAGACTACCACTGCCACCGCTGTTTTTACAAACACACCCCAGTATCTGTGTGTTTGTGTGTGTCCGACCCCTATAAGCGTGACTTTATTGCTCCAGTAGAAAGGTAAACCTCTGTGCCTGTGTGTGTGTTTTTTTTTTTTTTAAAGCAACACAGCCAGGCTTGTTTAAAATGTGCAAGCTGAATGTTTGAAGTATTAAAAGTCAACAGTTCTGTGTAGCACACAGCCCCCTGGCTCACAGTGGAGTGCTATGTGGTGGACAAGGCATCTATTGAGGACTGTGTGAGGCGTTGGGTGGGGTGGGTTGGTAGTTACCCAGACCAGACCCTGGTCAACTGGTTGTGGATTCTGGAATTTTGCTTGAAACGGGTCCATCATGACCTGCTGGTAGGATGCAGGGCGTCACTCATCAAAATGATCTAGATCCTGCTGCACAACCATGTTGTAAAAACAAGGGATTATCCTGTCTCTAGCTTTATAACTGAGGCAATGGTAGGAAATAGGTTTTAGTCTTTCTTACATCATGAACAAGATGTCTTGGCATCAAGGTCTTTTTTTATGTGTGCATGTATTTTTGAATACATGAAAGATTTTGCCTAGATTTAGTTCAGTCTTTACAAAAAGAGTTTCTTTTATTACCAAAATTAATTCTTTAGATAAGATAAATGATCTATTTAGGGTGCAGTAAAGAACTGTCATGACTCATTGAACCCTTTGATTTGTTAAAATAAAAAAGGTGACTAAAGAACCCTGTAGGGTTGTTAAAACTCCTTTTTTGACACATTCCATACATTCTTAAATGGTTCTTTACAGCACCATAGAGGGTCTATGTTGAACCTTTTCATCATGGTGATATAATGAAGCCACAACAAGTGGAGAGCTTAGAGAAGCAGGCTTGTCACTGGATGGTTGCCAGTTCATATGCCTGGACCTGCTGGGAGAATGTGGGTGGAGAAAGTGACACTTTCCCCTCCCCTTCACAACTACAAGGTCATATATCTGTCTGTGTCTATGATGTATTTGATTTATTGATGGTGGATTTGATATTGATGTTGTGTTTTGTGATTATATGGAATAGTGGCGTTTGTGACACAGGACAAACTTCTAAGCAATTGGACAAGTATTATCATATTGTATTGTGTTGTACCATATCGTATTGTACCGTACCGTACCATATCATATCATGTTGCATCGCATCGTATCGTATCGTATTATATCGGATCGTATCGTATCATATTGTATCGTAAAGTTCAATTAAGAGTGCCAACTACTGGTCGAAGCAAGTGGCTACCTAAAGTATAAAAGGGAACCAGCCTTTTGTGTCAGGGTTAGATTAGCATTGGCTCTGGATTGTTTGCTGTATGAAAACTTGTCACTCCATTAGTAGCAGAACATGCCAAGGGTTTGGGGTTTGAATCCCTCTGGGACCACCTGTATGTATTTGCTCGTGGTCCTACAAGATGTTTCCAAGTTAAACCGTCCACTAAATTTGTTTGCATCCCAGTCTGATGCTTTGTGTTCATGCTGTTTTTATGGCAAAGAGCTGCCTACAACTAGAAAAAAAAGGTTCTTAATGTTTTTTGGGTTTTTTTGTAAGTGGGAAGTGGTTATTTATAGAACTTATTCAAATTAATCATTCAAAGAAAAATGGTAAATCAGAATGATTTAGTTCTTAAATGTTATTTTTTGGCTGGTTTGGAACATTTTACACACTTCTGAATGGTTCTTTACAGCAACACAGCATCTATTTTGAACCATTTGTGCAAGGTGCTATGGTGAACCTTTTAAAAGAGTTCTTTATGGCACCACACAAGCCTAGAAAACCATTTTGTGCTACTAAAAGTACCCATCTTAGAGGGCAGGTTTCTTTTCTGTAGTTGACTTATTAGTTTTTTGGCTGTTCTGAATTTAAATACTGAATTCAAGATGTCTGTCCTTGACGTCTTGTACTTCCATGTCCGATATAAACCAGTATTAGATTTTCAAAATCATGGAACTAAAATGGAACTTGTAATCATATTCATTTCTTATAATTGACAGCTTGCTGGCATTCTCATAGGCTCCCAAAATCCGCTGTCTTTCGTTGGCCCTGCTTTGGCCCTTGGTGAACATTCGCCTGCGTTCATCTCCGTCTGTAATCTTTCATTCTTAGCAGTGACAGGAGGGCTGTATAAAACAGAGTTGTGGGTAGGTGAAGGGGTAGAGAGGTGGAGGAATCTTGAAGTTTGCACAGACAAGAGCCCGCTGTCCTCTTGGGGGTTTGGTACTCCGCTGCGGTGAGTGGCTGAGAAAGATGAATGTCCTAGTCTGTAAAGGTTAGGGACAAGGCAGGCCAGCGCTATTTGTCTCCTACGCTCTGCTGGGCACACAGCAGGCAAACGATCTTCACTTTTTTCACTTGATATGATTTATGGCCAACATTAATTGCCATTATGTGTAGCTGAGCAGGAGGTCACTCCTTCACCTTCTCTGATCTCCCTCCGAATTGGTACCCAATTCCACAGTCATACCTGACTGGCAGGAAGAGTGTGTCTCCATCTACAATACAAGGATCACTCACAGTTTGTGCTTATTCACACTATAAGCAACTTCGTTGAGACTGTATTCTGACCAGCTGTGAGTGGTGTGAGAGGCTCTAACTGCTTCTTTGCAGTAGTCTGTAGCTACAAAGGTTTGAACATGGAAATCATGATTCAATCATTTATGCTCTGGTACTGCCTTTCATAATATTACTTAGAGCTAGGGCTAGATAAAATTTGTAGCTGTCAAGCACAAATAAATATTAATTAAAACTAAACCAAGAAAAAAAAATTAAAAAAAAAAACCTCAATAAATACCTTTATTTTAAAGGAATATCTCACCCAAAAATTATATATTTTATATCATGTACTCACGCCAAGTTGTCTTGAATGTCTGATGAGAAAAGTTTTAAATTGCATGTCTCATGGAGAATGAACGATCCTCTCTATTAGCATAGAGTTGGAGACTTCAACAAAAAGCAGCAATATGAAAATGTCCATTTCAAATTCTCAAACTCTTAGTGCAGTGTAATCCAAATCTGGGTCGTCCATTCATGTGAAATGTCCCAAACCAATCTACTTTCACTAAAACTTTGCTAAATAAACCTTTTTGGGGAAAAGAAACTTACACTTGACAGGTTAATGGTCATGAAACAAGTTTTTTTTTTTTTTTTAACCCAAAATTAATTTGGGGTTTAGTTACCCTTTAAGTCTCCCTGGTGGCTCAACTCTATAAGAAATTAATGGACATTTGGTGATTTGAAATCATGTTGCTCAAGTTAGTCTTCTTTTTAACAAGGTTCCCACTGTGGCCTTCATGTAAAATTGCATGACTTTCTATTAATAATTTGCAGCACCTCCACAGCCTAAATGTGTTGTAAGTCAGAGTGGTTAAAATGTTCCTCCCTGGTTGGTTGAAGTTGTTTTTCAGTGTGGTTTCTATTCCATTGGGCCTGAAAACCATTTCATGTAATGAATGTATGAAATAAGTTGTAAAATGCCATCTGCTATATTCCTGTAAAGTGACCCATTTATAAAATCCCCTGATATTCCTTGACATACCTGGAGACATTTCCTGACTTTCAGTGTTTGGAATACAACTGGGAAGTCTGTATTTAGGTTTCCTGTCATTGATCACACATACTGTCAGTCAAATTATCCAGTGAATGATTTGACCTGTTCTACTGGTCAACACAGGAAACTCTGGAGACCAGATTGGAGTTGTTTGAATAGGTGAACTAATGTTTGTTAGTGTGTTTGCTATTGACTTTGTCTCTTTATTAATTTGCAACTTAATGATGGTTACTTTGTTTGATAAACAGGGGATGCCAGGCTTACTGATTCAAAATTAATTTGAGATGCAGCTCTGGAAACATTTGCCGTACTGTGTGACTTTATACACAGTGATCAAGTTGCTCACTGTCAGTCTGAAGAACTTAGCCACGCAGTCTAAAACAGCCCAGTAACTCAATGAATTTGGATTACCAAATTACTGTTTTATTAGTAATTAAATTAAGTAATGATGACTGTTTTGCTAAGCTGCCTGCCTGAAACTGTCTGCCCTCTCTGCCTTCATCACAATGTCAATCTCCCCTGGACATAAACCCAAACCAAACTACACGATCTGGCTTTAGCACAGAGAAAAGTGTAAGGAATGCTAACTGTCTGTTGGAAGTAAACTTAAGTTAAATAAAGAAATTAAAGGTTTTACCAAAATCACTATCCAACTCTGGAGTCTGTTTAAATATCTGACAAGACAAATTAAGTGCATCTCAACTTGCTCAAATATTTGAACTTGCATCTTGTCCTGTAGCCAAGAAGCAAGTAAAGATAGACACTGCTGAATGTTGGGAATATTACTTTTGCACTGCTAGGAGGCGGGTCTGTTCGTTGGTCTGTCCATTTAACACTTTCCTGCAAAGTAACAGTTTGAAATGAATTTGGCGGATTGTCATATTTGATTAGCACATTCATGCTCCCCAGATGAAGAACCCTGGTGACCTCATGCCCTTTTCTCTAGCAAAAATGTCAACATTGCACACAAGACATAACAAAATGTAATTATTGGATTGCCATAATATTTGGTCCATGCATTCATACTTGTGAAAGGAAGATTTCCCTTGTTTGTGGTGACTCTAAGGCCCAATCCCATTTCTCTTTTCTACCCCTACTCCTTACCCCTACCCCTTGTCCCTTGCCCCTTGAAACGGAGTGCCAAGGGGTAGGGCCGAAAGTCAGCCCCTCCGAATTGGGACACCCCTTCGACAATCGCTTACGTCAACGCTATCAATGTAACTGAATAACAGCAGCGAGGTTGCCGAAGTTATTATTGATAACGTTATCACTGTAGATTATCAGGGCTGCCCACAGAGCACCGCTAGTAGCATTCAGTCTGGTAACGATAACCACATAACTGAAGCCTCGAGTACTAGCGATTTTTTTCGGGGGTGCATTTTACAAGGAAAATGACCACTACACATTGAAACAATGTTAAATTAGACAATAAAGGGGTTTTGATACATTTTAAAACTTTATTCATGGAGAAAATACTTACATTTGTGAACTTCTTCGGTTGCAGAAGCAGCCATCTTGCCGGTCTTGCAAGGCATTCTGAGAAATCTGTCGTACCCCTCCGTTTGGAGTGTGCCTCGGGAAAATCTCCATTTGGAGGGGTACATAGCCCTACCACTTACCCCTACCCCTCCGTCATAATGGGAATTGGGACACCCCTACCCCTCCACGTGAACGCGCAAAAC
>OMKZ01023472.1:0-10164 GCA_900302535.1 Neoniphon sammara
ATGTACACCAAAGAGCATATACTTAATGGCATGATTAACTGTTGACCTCACTGCCATTGTTGCTTGTTCTTCTTCTATGTACCCCCTTCAACAAGAAGTACACATGATCATAAAAAAATATGAAAGTACAGAAGATTAGATGTGAAATCTCAAAAATGGGGGAAAAATATCAAAAGAACAGAACCATGTCACAAAACTCAGGTCAGTCAGGGAGCTGGCTCCACCCAAAAGTTCTAAGTACTCGTGGAGGCGCCTGCTCCTGAGCTGGAACTACATTTAGATCAAAGAACAAAACCCTGAACCTTTCTACTGGTAACACCGACACTTCAGAAGCCATGAATGCAGATTGATGGCGCAATACAAGTGGTACAACACAATACTGGGCAAGGACTACTTACAAAAAGGTTCCATACAGTGGAAAAAAGATTTTTCTGACTAATTGCCGCTGAATAGGAGAGTATCATTGTACATTGTGCACAATATAGCTCATTACTTGTCCTTCATAATTTTTTTTTTTACAGGCTTCTGAGATATTTTACAAGATGAGTGTACTAACAAGAGAATAAATTGTGCTTGCCCAGCTTAATTAGTTCCTTATAAGTCGTAATTAGTTGCTCACCTGAGTGTGTGAAGGAGAGAGTGGAGTGATTCCAGGGTCACCCATGCTCTTGGCAGGAGATGGATTTGCCATTGCATCTGCAGATGAAGAGAGAGAAAGACATCAGCGGTGCAATCACACTCACAGATTGTTGGCATTGGTCTGAACCCTAGTGGAAAACTGAACTCTGTTGCATTTTTCTAAGGGGTTCACTGAGGTTCCCACTGCCCAATTACTAATAAACTGGGACAAATACATCGTTTACTGGCCAGGGCTTTAGTAACTTGTTATCCCAGTGGGTTAGCTGCAGTGCCAGGGAGTCAAAGCAAACCTGATTCCAGTTACTGGAACTTTGGCTAAGCATCATAACCTGGTCAGCACTCTTCTTCACTGGTGTTGTGAGTCAGTTATGAACAAACAGTTGAACATGAGCATCGGTTCACACTTCATTTTGCTGTGTTAGAGCTGCTGGTAATCAGATATCAACATCTGTCTCCATCTACCCATAATACTTTGTGTTTTAGGGTTGTTTCCTGTAGTTGCTATTTTTATATTCTGACTCCTAACGAGTCACACTACAGTTCTCTTGGAAGAGGACAGAGATTTTCATTTTGGGTGCCACTGTAGTTGGAATGGCATTGTTCTCATCTGACTGAACCAAATGAGCAAATGAGTAATCAGGTTTAGCTCCAGAGTTCAAATAAATCTAAATCTAACTGCAAATATTCATAAAATAAAACAACCCAGAACAAGTTCTTATCAAGGATGATAGGCCTGGTGGTAAAAATGTTCTTGGTGTCATCCCGCATTCTGGCAAGAGGGTGCTTTCCATTTGGCTTTTCCAGTGGCTTCTAGTAAAGCTACAGTGTCCAGGAACACTGCCAAAGTGCCCTTGAACAAGGCTCTGAACAGCAAATTGCCCCAGAGACGCTGCCCGGCTGTTGGTCCTGCACTCTCAGAAATCATGGGCTGTAAATGCCCAAGAAGGGAAAAGATACCTCCCTTTCAAGAGTGATGTTACAGGCTATCTGACAACTTCTAGTACATTCAAAAAGGAGAAAATGTCTGTTGCACCTGCCTTTAAAACACACAATGACATTTCAATTGAATTTGAGAATTTGTCTCCCCATTTTCTACCATCATCTTCATTAGTTTGGCTTAATAGCCTTCAAAGTGGTTCTTTTAACGTACACAATAATAATACTGCCTCAATGTATTGTAAGTGTCTGGGGGAATTGTCTCGCAACGGGACATCACGTTATCCGTCCCGTTTTTCCGCCTCGCTCACCCTTTTCTCTCGTCCACCCCTACGGAGTGGATGAGTGGTCTGAAGACCCATAATACACTTTGCCAGGCAATTACAGTGCAGAATTAGAGACCACCTGTGGATAGACTCCATCTAGCCACTATCTATCCAGTCCCTCCCCAGCCCCTGCCTGCTCCCAAAAGTCACCTTTACAACCTTGAGTTTTTATTTCCAATGTTCACTATAAAAATCAATTCAAGAATAGAGGAGTAAAATGATTGCTCTTGTGATAAATAATATTTCAACTGCAGTGTTATTTGAAGGTTGGCTCAACCATTCTTTTTTATTGTATTGGCTCGGTTTGTTTACCCGCACGTAATATGAAATTTCATTACAGACTTTCTAAACAGGCAGTTGTGAATAGTCAATGCCAATTGTTAATCTACCTACAACTTTTAAATTGGATTCTTTTGAACCGACTTCATGGAACACAAAAAACAAGACATCAAGTGAAGTATTAGCAATCAACTGTGAACAAGACTGCAAAAAACACCAAGGCTATATGTCACTTATCAAGCAGCCATGACAATCTAGTTTAAGCCTGTGTGTAGCCTTGCGCTTCTTGAACAATCAAAGACGTTGCAAATATACAATAAATGATGGTATATTCAGTTCCAATGGTATTCTGCTTTTCAATTTGTTTTAAGGTCAGTTCTACTTTACTCATTCAATATGTCAATGTAGGGTGAATGACTAAAAAATGTAAAATATCTCAGCTTTCAAAATGTTCTTCCACACCTTTTCCTACATAGTCAGTGTTAGGTTATCAAAGTCACAAAATCAAATTGTTACATTTACCCCCTTCAGTTGAGAGTTGCTGGTTTTAAATTAGACTCTCAAACCCGCTTGGCATTTCTAATGTTAAAAACAACAGCAGTAAAGTAGTCTTGAATAGTTCTGTGTCTATGGTATGGCTTCATTTCCACTGCTTCAATCAGGAAACAAGGAAATGACCAAGAACTTTGCCATGGACAGATGGAGTATCATCCATGTATTAGTGTGATTATAAAAAAATGAAAACTGTTATCCATTGGTTAAAAAATGAACCTGAAACTGAAACAAAAACCGACACTTATGGCAAAGCAATTAAATAATTAACTTGTTGGATTACTCAAGGGAGCATGACTTTTCATGTACTTTAATGTATAACATTTTACATTTTGGAGGCATGGTGAATTGTATGGATGCCAAAGTAACAAAAAGTAATCAAAAGGTATTAGTGATCTTCAGTATTCCAGTGGATTACGATACTGATTACATTCTTGAGAAGGTATTGAGTAAAATCGAACAAATTAGATTTGGAAAGCAACCTTTGCAACCCTGCCTGGCCTGTTCTGATATATTGGACGGTAAACAGAACAGAAGGCTGAACAACAAAGACCCAAGAGCATCTGAAGTTCACAGGGGTTACAGGACGCCCTTGTTCAACACTATCTAGAAGGATCGGTAAGAATAAACATGAATATTTCCATTGCTTTGAAATGCATGCTAAACTGGTGCTGCTATTACTGCATCAACACTGCAGCTGAAAAGGATGTAAGGATTGCCAGTATTTTCTCTCCTCTCAGTGGGAGCAGTGACTTCCTGTTGGCCTCACATTCCACCTTTTCCCTAGACAACTGGAGGGTTCAGTGTGTCAAACGGCCACTCTGACTCTTACTTGGGGGATGTGCTGTCCTCTAATCCTTTTGTGCATCTCCTTAGGAATTCTTTTTTTTTTTGGGGGGGGGGCAACACTATTTTTGGTCCTGATAGGAAGATTGAGCGCAATTTCTTTCTCCCCACTAGTACTAATCGTTCATCATGGACCAGTGCATATGAGGCAGTAAGGCCTCTACTTACTATTCAGCATGCCCGAATTAAGATGAATTGGTAAATTTATCTTATATGTTAGCACATATATAATACTATAACAATTGTGAGCAAGAAAAAAAAATGAAACTCTGAGTGCTTATACTGTATGACTATCTTCTATTATTTAAGCAGTCCAACATGCAAAAGGCAAAGATATGACAAAGCCATATACATGTGACATAGCTGGCCTAATGACAATGAAAAACGATCAGGCAATTTATCCATGAACCTATAAGAAGCAATTAATCAATTCATTTAAGTACTGCAGAAAACAGGCTCATCTGAGTTTAAAAGGCCCACATCAAGGAGCGAGGGGTATCTTCAATTTTCTGATGACCATGATGCATCTTTTCAGAGCCGCTGTCACTGACTGTCTGGGCATTGGAAAGAGCAACTAATCCAATCTATGCTTTTAACCTGCGGCCCTGCAGCACTCCAGGGAGAGATTGCATCACCGATGCCTCTTTGAGCCACCACAGCCTAGTACAGCAGTGCTCGCTCCACCGGAATATGCAAAATGGCTGAATGTGCCAGTTCAACTGGTTCAGCTTCAATCCAAATGAGCAACATCGTAATAAAAAAATTCATTTTTAAAAAATAATTAATTAATTAAATTATAATATATAATTATTAATTATAATTATAATGTCAATTATTAATTAATTATTAATTATTTCTAATAATTACTTATTAACTATTTTGAACTAATATCAGAAAAAATTATGTGTGTGCAAATTATGCCAATATAGCAGCCGAGGGTGGCTACGACATCGTCTCAACGTTTATTTTGGCAATATATTTACACAAGTTTTCAAAGTTGGTTGGTCAGCATATATTCAGTGTCAAAGTATTTGCTGGGATGGCTTTTGAATGTTTTTGCTTTTTTATTCTACAGTGGAATGGTTAACAATTCCAGAAATGGTGGTGAAATTTGCACAATGTTTAACACCACCACACTCATTCCTGTTGGTTCATCAAGTCATATAGTGTTGACCCCAAAACAGCCAATCCCTCAACTCCAGTAAACTCCAGTAGACTTTTGCAAATTGCAAACTGCTCTAAGCATTCTGCCAGCAAAAACGGTACCAGGGCTAATTTTGCTGGACCCATAAACTAGATGGTCTGAAATTAAGGAACCAGTGATGTACAGGGCCAGAAGGTGGGGTAATGGCACTGTTAAAAATAGCAGTACCACCGTTTAAAAAAAAACAAAGCTATCTTATCACAAGGAAAATTGAGTGAGGTACCGCTGAAAACTAAAATCTATGGTGGGATGAAAACACCAATGGAAACATGGTGCAGTAGAGAAATTCAGGACAAGTTGTAAAGTTCACAAAGGAAATCAAAGGTGTATGAGGAATTAGAGGTGAGGTGGGAAAAGCCAGTACTATTTGAACTATGGACTAAACAATAAAAAAGGCGGAAAAAGAAACTACAAAAAAAAACAACAAAAGTTGGACGGTTGCTACATAGGTGATCGTGACATCGTTGTTTCTCAAGCTGGTGGAAATGCAGGCAGGTGATTACAAGCGTTGAGTTGAGTCGTTGTATCGGAGTCAAATCTGAACAAACTCAAAACTTGAAAAATGAGTTTTTTTACTGCGTAGACAAAATGTCTGATTGGTCAAGAGTCTAGATGGTAGATGAGTATTTGGGACTGCATGACAAGCTTGAGGGTTCGGATATCAATGACACAGGGAGACAAAACGTTATATAGTCAACTACGGATGTTTGTTAATTACATTTTTTTGCTGTTGTTTTTGGCCAATGATGTTTTAGTCTGCATATATAAAATATTTTTGCCAGTTTTGCAAGTTGATTCCATTGTATTCCATGGCCGTTTGCAATAATTCCATGCATGCCTCTTGATCAAGCATATACAAATTCCTCTAGGGGTCTACAATTTCACCTCAGTGTTGCCCTGACACTTGACAGCTGTGATGTTCAGCTCTCCTATAATGTATCTTCAAACTGTATGTAGTTTAGATATACAGAATATACTTGGTGTGGTATGTAGCAGTGCTACTGGTTAATTAACCTACAGAGAATATTGGGAGATGTTTCAAAAGACGGTGGCAGCTAAGATGGTGAGAAACAGAGCAGATACAAAGTGAGGCACCAGTCAGCACCTACAATGGCAAAAGAGCAGCCTCATTAAATTTACTGCAGCAAACTGAGCGGCACACTCACACACATACACACACACACACACACACACACACACACACACACACAAAACAGCTATCAAAGGCCAACATTCATGAAAATGAAGGCAAAATGAGTTTGGGCGGCTCTATTTTGGAGAGAATGTCCCGTTTCTTCTTCCCATCTGAGGTTCCATTCATTCATGCCATGCAGCCAGATTGAGAGAGACGGGGGGAGAGAGAGAGTGAGAGAGGAGAGAGAGAGAGAGAGAGAGAGAGTGAGAAAGAGAGAGAGAGTGTACCTTCCCCCTCTCCCTCGGCTGACTGCATCCAGCTGGCCATCTGCCCAGACACACAGTGCAGAGAAACAGCCTGACAACAGCTGCAGCCACTACACACACACTTTGTCTCATGTGCAAACACACCGAGATCTGCACAAATACATTATAAACACAGATTCAAATTATACGGATTTTGGAAGGTGGAGAATGATACCAATATTTTGGACTGAAGCTGCTAATACCTTGCTGATATTCAATATCTTTATAAGTATTAAATCTTCCCTCAGATTTTTATCCTTGTCAGGGTGGAAAAGCCATTGAAACAGCATTTGCAAAATCACAGAACACCAATTCCTTGAGGCAGTTTTCACTGCAGGTTTGACAGACCATTGAGTAAATCCTCCCACAACAAACTGGAATTCTTTCTCTGGTCACATCATATAAAAATAATAAACAAACTCATTTTGTCAGAGGTGGATGACAATAACTGTCTCAAATTTAATTTTAACAGAAAGACAATACCAATCTCATTCTACTACAGACAACTAATGGACATCAACTAATCTCATTTTGTGGAATGTGTACTGTGTTCATACATACACAAACTGATTCCAGGTATGTATTTCAGGCAGAGGTGCATTACTCCTCTTTGGCTTGATAGAGAAAACAGTTTCCCAGCCCATATCCCTCTTATGAGTGGAATGTACTGTTGCCTGACTGGTGCTGTGGAGTATATGGAGTTCAGGTGCAAGGTCATACAGCATGATATTCTCCAGAAGATGTCCAAAGTAAATATGTCAAATGCTTGTTTCTACTCTTATTTTTTATACTCTCAAAAACCATTATAAATGTCCTTTTTGTGTGACTGCCCAGTACCCACAGTACAGTCAATTATGTCTGGAAACTGTCCACTGAAAAAAACTGTTGCAAACTGTGCTTACTAATAAGTTTTACTTAACATTTAGGCTAAATAAAAGACTTTTGCTGCTGGCTCAGCAAAAGCCTGAGACACACCAAGACAACTTCAAAGAACTAATGCCGCCTGAGGCAGGTGGTAGGATCACTTTGGATTACCTCATATTTTCCTGCTAAAAGTTATCCATGAGCACACCTCAGACTACAGCTGACAGCCAACATGCATGCACATTCTGCTCTGGCGTGAGAGGGAATAAGTGTCCTTGCCAGCTGGGGGCAGTAGTCTCAAACAAGCGTGGGCTATCTGACAATGTAATGTGACTTTTGTAAATTCAAGCAGTTTTCAAAACTTACATTTGTCCTCTATAAATATCCCAAAAGACAAGTGACGAAATCCACGTGCAGATTGCCAAATTTATAAACTGTACCACCACTAAATCCATTCATTTCCTGGAGGTGGCTCTTCTTTGCTGCTCCGGAAGAATCACAGCACTAAGCGGCTTGCAATGGTGTAAGCTACTCTCTCGGAGCAGCAAAGAGTCACCTGAATTCATCTAGCAGCGATACCTGCAGTTTTTAAGTCAAGAATTTTGGCAGTTTAGGACATGGATTTCTTCACCCATCTTTCGGATATTTATGGAGAACAAAAACTGTGCTTGAAGTTATAAAAGTCACATTAGTTTTTCTGAACTTTCCCTCAAAGTGGGTTCAGCTGAACAGGGCTGTGCTGTCAGAAAGGTCCTGTTGTTAAACATCTAGCAAAGTCCTGCATTTGGGCCAGGATGGCACTAGAGAAAAGGTCATGAGGTCACCAAAGTTGACAGGGTTCATCCTCTCGGTAGCATGAATGTGCTTTCAAAAATTTATGGCACTCTACACAATAGATTTTGAGCGATCAAATCTGACAGTTCAACCTGAGGGTGGCACTAAAGGATAAATATAACAGAGTCATCAAAATCAAGAGGAATCTTCTTTATGAATGCACCCACCAAATATTACGTCAATCGGCTCAAACAAATTCAGGAAAAGTAACGAGGTCACCGAAACTGACAGTGTTCATCCTGTAGAGCATGAATGTGCTCATGACCTTGGGTGGTGCTAGAGGAAAGGCGAAGGTGACACCAAAATTGATATGGTTCATTGCCTGGGAAGTATAAGTGTGCTCAGCAAATTACTTTGCAATCTGTTCATTACATTTAGAGATATGTTGTGTATAGGTCAAATGTTTGTTTGATGGTGGCTCTAGAGAGAGGGGTAATGAGGTCACCAAAATTGACAGGGTTCATCCTCTGGGGAGCATGAATGTGCTCAACAAAATTCAGAGCAATCTGCCCAGTTGATTTCAAGATATGTTACCTTGGAGAAAAGTGTTGAACGGATGAACACGTGGACAGATGGACAAACCAACCAACACAGCAATCCTTAGGCCCCTTCTGACAGTGGGGGAAAAGTCCTCTGACTGCAAGGCAAGCAGGGCTCCCTCTGGACCGCTCCGGACCAAGTAGAGGTAAATTAGGATGACATGGTGACAGCAGGATATCAGCTGCTTGAGGAGGCTTTAAAACACAAGCTAAGGAGTGTGGATATGCAATTTGTGGCTTTAACTGGCCCACTAAAATGGACAGGGAGGTGACAGCTATGAATGACTTGCTAAATGACGCTTGGGTTTTGGTAGAAGCATTTACACAAACTCCAATACATCAGTGCAGCATCATTGGTCTGCTTGCCAGGTAGCTCATTTTCACTATATAGAATGTCTAATATCACATTTAAAATAAAGGCAGATTCTACTGCAGAATGGGGTTTATTGTTTAAAGGATGGGCTGTGAAACTTATGACAGGTTATGTAAAGCTCTACAGAAATCAACTGTCAGAATGTCATAAAGTAGGAAAATAAGGCCCAGGTTCAGCATAATTGGATATTGGACATCTCAAAATGTTTCCTGCCCATTACTTGACAGGGTGGGTTCCTCCCAAATATTATTCAATTCCAGCTACTCTGTGTTTTTATTATTGCAAACTGTTCAAGTCTCAAGTCTTCAGTACTTGAGGTAACCAGTTTGATTCAAATAATCCATGCTAGTACAGCCTTTTTCTCAATTGTTCTTTTACATATTTTACATTTGGCACTACTGTTTGTACTTTCTTTTTCATCACCTGACTAGCAATGTTCTCACTCCGTGGCAGTGTGCTCACCCATATATTACATATAATGCCAGTGGTTGTGTTTTCAAATACATATTCATGGCCTATGTCTACATGTAAGCCTAAACTGTTTACCTACCAGATGATCAGGTAGACATTTAGGGCACCACTGCAAAGATGTGTAGCCTACATCTAAGGTGATCATGTCCCAAGTTCAAGTGCTGAGTGTGCAAATCCGAAACTCAACCAATGAAATCTGTGACTGCCTGCTGGTCTTAAAATTACTCAGTTCCTCACACCATCCACCTCCAAACCTTGCCCAATATTTCCAGACTGATTTGGCCAGACTGAGCCCGACCTTCACTACAACAAATATATGAGGTATCTCTGCTGGAGCGTGGCTCACTACAACAAAGCAACAAAAAAACCCGTATATGAAACAATGAACAGAGATGTCTGAAAGAAAGGAAGAGTGAGGCAGGTTCCTGAGGAGGGCAGAGCGTTTTGGTCACATACTGAGGAAACGCCTTAAAACTCTTGGCTGAACAATGGCTTTCCTTCCTGCCTGTCTGCAATGGAAAAACTGATAACAACCAAAGCCCAGCTGAAATAGTCTCTAGTTGTAAAAGACAATTCACTTCAACTCAGACTAGACAAAAATAGATCATTGTGTTGACATCCATGTCAATGCATCACGTTCTTAAGTACCCTTGACAACATCTGTGTATTAGATACTACATGTATCCAAACTCTGGATTAACACTGCCTCACCCTATTCAGTATTTTGTGCTCATTCAATCTCATACTAAACAGTCTCATGTTTGAAATCCACACCCATGCTTTTCTTGGCCTAAGACGTGTGTGTGTGTGTGTGTGTGTGTGTGTGTGTGTGTGTGTGTGTGAATGTATTAAACAAGCTAT
>OMKZ01023472.1:19040-31146 GCA_900302535.1 Neoniphon sammara
CTTCGGGGTTGCTGTAAGGTTTATTTTTTTCACTTTGACTGAGCTAATGACTCCTGTAGACTTCAAGTCTTTATGCTAAGCTTAAACCGATGTGGGGAACAAATGTAGTTTCCCTCTGTTTCAATTATAGAAAGTATTCAGAATTCCAACAGTGTGTACTATATTTGGATGTCAGCAAACTCCAGTGAAGTTGTCTAAATAGAGATCTTGCCTGTGATGTTGAATCAACACACGCGATGGAGCACTTGAGTCACTGATCAGTCAATAATTACCACTCATGATGAGAAATATTCCTTATGCTTCGGGTAATCAGATGAGCGGCATTCCTACTGACATGGATTTGCCATGTTTACTCCATGCACTGCGCCTGGCTGCAGTGCTATTGAATGTACCATCGGAAAATCTATCAATACTCTGAAAAAGACAAGTGCCTGCAAAGAAAAGGCCTTTTCAGATTAGAGCCATACCATACACAATATGGCAACTTGGGTCCTGAAGTGCTGCGCCAGCTCATGTGTAAATAAATCAATTGACCAGGGCCTCTGTGAGACAACCTTTGGATGCTAATAAAATTATCTGCTATGCCTCCTTCAGATGTTTCTTTTTTTCTAACTGCAGCCTCCTCATCCATTTTCCCAAAGAATGGGCACAACAAAGGCAGTAAGAAAAGATAAACCACATCATACTGCCAGATCAAAGGATGGAATGATTACTATTTAGTACTATGGTGTAAGCCAGTTTAATATCTTCACTCCAATGTCACTTCCATGTCAGATAAAGAGGATAAAACCAATGAGATTCTCCCCAGTCTGGTGGTAACACTTAAATGTGCTTCTTTCATGACACTTGTATCCTTATTCATGTTTGACATTTGACCACATGTCTGTTTTTCGTTCATTCTGACAGCTGTTAGGCCACAGAGGGTTCAAGCCAGCCATAGCAGCAACTTGCTCGAATCCTGAACAAAGGGCCCCTTTTATCAGTAACCTCCATGTGTATTTGTGGGAATGCAAACACAAACACAAATTAGAACTCAATTTGGTGTGCCAAATTGCCAACAATAAGAAAAACTATATAGAACAGTGTGGGATCATGCCTGTCAAATAGGTATGGCAAAGTGCTTACCAGTCTATGTGAGTCCAGATTTGATCTTGCGGTTTTTAGCATTATGATGGAGAGCAAAGCTCAAGCAAAACTTGATAGACATTTAGAACCAATGTTTCATGTAAGCTGACAGCTTGGTGAACTGACCATATAGGCCTAATACTTTTTTGGCAGTTATCCGACTTTGCTCCACTTTGTCCTTAGAAATTTAATGGATATAAGTGAGTATGTAACTTTTGGTGGTAAATGATACTGGATTAAGAGACTTTTCCATAGCTTTGGATTTTAGCAAATTGATACATGTGTGTGGGAAAACCAAAGAAAGTGCTGCAATCTCCAAACTCAGACTTTTTTTAATCAGGCAAACAGGCAATTAACCAAGTTCATTATCATGAGACAACATATGGCAACAGTGTGTGAGTATCTTCATTTAACAAATAACAAGCTTGTGTAACTTCCTGCGTCAAATTATGCGACTTGCTTTCGGGCGGGGGAGGGGTGAAGCAGCACAGCAGGGTATCAGCACAGTGATGCTGCATTTAAGTCGTGGGAATAACCAGAACACCTTGACAGCTCAAAGCAACAGCTTTAAGTGTTTGAACTCTTTTGAAGCTGTGACTGACTTTGATTTCTGACTTTGGTTTGCTCCTGATCACCTTTTTCACACTTAGTAAGTGACACATTTGAACTTTACAACAATCCAAAACACTGCAGTAGACTATCAACCACAAATGTAAAATCCAGCAGTAATTTGTGTATCCTACCAGTCATTTTATTTGAAATCATATAGGTATGTCCTTGTCTGTGATGCCTGAAATCTTAGGTGAATATGTATTACCTTGTAGTATTTACAATTCTAAGATGAACCACACTTGCTAGTACAAAGTATTTAACAGATGAACGCTTAGGTGAATGGTATTATCTGATATGGAACTGGTATCTGGTATCTATCATCTTTCCCATATGACTTGAATGCAGCACGAGCCCCCAGCCTGGAAGGGAGAGTTTAGATGCATTCTCCTTTCCAAATATGTCCCTTTCTTTTGAATGAGGAATTCTAAGCACACTGTACAGGACTTTGCTGTCGTCTTCAGGATGCAGTCTCAAAATTAAAATTTCATACAGCTGACATAATAATTATATCAGCTTTATTAAACAACCTAGCAGCCCTGCAATGACCTGTTAAGAGCAACTCTTTCATGTTGTATGCGGTGAAAAACGCAATACTACACTCCATTCAAAAATCTTACATTTTAATGGCATCTTGCTCATCAGCAAAGGCGTATATCACACAGGACACTACTTCAAGCCTTTTACATATCGCGAGGTGCCACTAGAATATTCGGTGTAGGCCTACAAGTGATTGAGGGGGCAGCACTGCAAATTCAATTTATAAAAGTGCTTCACTACTGCTCGCTACAGGCGCCCTCAGCGATGGATTTTGGTGGGAAACGACAACGGCAATAGCTGTCGAACTACTTCTAAAAGTTGACTTTTTATCGAGGTGAGTGCTGGGTGGTGTGTTGTAAGTGTGCCGAACTGAAGAGTAGCTCCTAGTGATTGGGCAGAGCGTCTTAAATAATGCTCAAGGAGGCGTGTTTGTTTGCCGTGAACACGGGAACAATGCATTACCAGATTTTCCAATGCAGATGTGTGTGGCGTTCTTGACATACAGGAAAGACGCAAACCTATTGGGGCTAGGCTCACCCTCATTCTTCTTATCCACAGAGGAAGATACAAAACCAAGAGTGAATCATGAAAAATAAACCTTATTATAAATACCATATGCACTAGCCTGGCCAAACACAAGTACTACCCCGGTAGCACAGTGTGGGCGTCGGACCAACACCGCACTACCTGAGGAGATGGTGCAGACTTTTGCTGCATTGAGTCAGACCTCCGGTGGGACGGACCATGTGACCAAACTCTGCACCGTTATGGAGGACCAAACTGAGCGGCCAGGATTGGTTTTCCAACCGACTGCGAACACACTGGGCTCCGTTTTTTTGGTAAAGCGAAAGCCAGACGGAGACATAAACGTTTAATATGCTCTCTGCAGGGCGATAGGCGAGGTCTACCACACTGCAGTTGCCGTTGGAAGCGAACGCAGTGCCAGCCCGCGCTGCAGCAAAGGTCACGCAAAGTCACTTTTAAGGCGAATAACACCGTAATGTCACAATAATCCTGGTTCAACACTCCACGCTTGCCTACATGTATGATTCCCAGACCCCTCCCCTCCCCGCCGAAAAAAAGTACACATGAACGCATCGCACTGACGGCCACACCACGCACTAATTGCGACCAGAGATGACCAATGCGTGAAAAAAAACTCGGAAACAAACTGCTCAGCAATGACAAAACGAGGCTGTTTTACCTGATATGATATTCTCCGTCGCCGAGTCCTTCTCAGTCATCGTATCCCGCAGCTTCACCTCCTCCCCAGCCTTCTCTCCTATACAGCTACACCAAGCAATTTTCCTGGCTTAAATGGGAATACCGGGCCACCAGAAGAAAAAAGAAATACAAAATACCAAAAAGCCCCTCTTCGGTGCTTATTCGATATCCTCGTAAACTTCCGTTCCCTTTCCCAGCTTCCTACGAACGGTGCGAGAAAAAGCACATAGGCAGGGTTTGGGGTCTGGAGCTTTTTGGAGTAGGGGGGTCAGTATGTGCTTCGGCAAGAGGATGTTGGACCCCAGACTGCTGCTCCGTCCGCCCCTCCCATCACATCCACGGCTGTCCTGGCCAGGAATGCTGCCCATTCCTCTGCAGCTCTGCTCAGGACAGGCGGTAGGGATGCTGTGCTTTCCATCACCAAAACATGGGTGTCTAAGGGCATTCTTGATTTGAGTCCAGATTTGATCTTGAACTTTTTTGGTCATCATAATTCAGAGCAAAGGTAAAGCCAAAATAAATAAAAAATAAATAAAAATTTAGAAACTGATTAGGAAACCATATCCAAACAGAAAAGAAAACACACCAAACAAGTGGGCAGAACCAGCATTTCCTAAGCTGTTAATTTGGTGACCAATAATAATTTATCACACTGACTATACCTTGTCAGTTATCTGTAAGCATTTCAAGCTCCCAGTCACTGCACACTGAAGGCAGAAGAACAACACTAAAAACTATGAAGTCCAAAACAAATAATTAGGCTAGTAAACTTGTACTTTGTTTAACATAAAGAAAAGGAAAGCTGACAGTGATTCCTATGACTAGAGCCCCTACCAAATTACCCAGTTGGGCTTTACAATGTTGGCTATAATGGCTGTCACACATTTACACTCAGTCTGGACCTAAACCAAACTACACTACAGGAACCAGCTTCTACATAGAGAAAAAGTGGAGGGACTGTTAACTTTCTGTTAACTTAAAGGAATACTCCATTGTTTTGAGCAAAATACCCTCTTTCCAACTTACCTAGACTGAGGCAAGATGTTTGATGCATTTTCACCTCTGCACGTTCACTGGTTTGGTTCCCATGGTTAGCATTTCATGTTAGCTTAGCAGAAAGACTTGAAATTTACAGGAGTCATTAGCCTAGCTCCATCAAAGTGAAAAAAATAAACCTTATATCAACTCCGAAGCTGTCTTATTTACACAATGTATTGTGTGTTACACGGTAATGAAATACATGCCTTGGTATTTTTTGCTTAAACAGTTGTTTTAGGAGAAATTAGATGGTAGGAACTATAACCACTGAACACATATGTTCAGCGGATATATTTCCTACGATCTAACGTCTCCTAAAATGACTTTTTCTTTTTTCTTTTTTAATTCCAAGACGTGTATTTCAAATACACGATACATTGTGAAAATAAGACAGCTTTGGAGTTGCTCTAAGTTTTTTTTTTTTTTTTTTCACTTTATTGGAGCTACGCTAATGACTCCTGTAGACTTCAAGTCTTTATGCTAAGCTAACACAAAATGCTACACACAGGAACCAAAGCAGTGGACGTACAGAGGTGAAAATGGTATTAAACATCTCGCGACGAGTTGAAAAAAGGGTATTTTACCCAAAACGTTATATTCCTTTAAATTGAAGAAATGTGACGTCCTTGCAATACTGGACTCCAATCAACAGCAGCAGCTCCTCTGGTTCAAATGAGGTAAACTTCTGGGTGGTGGTTTTCTGGTTCAAATGCTATAAACTTGCCTGGTTGGAAGGATTTTATTCATTCTTGATCAAAGGAGCCAATCAGGACCAAGTCCAGCTGTGATGTGTTTCCTGGAGTCAGTCTGAAATTGCCTGGTAAAAAGGGTGGATATTGGAAAATGCAATAACTTTAAATTCAACCACTCAAACAAAATCAGACTGTAGCTGTGTTTTCATTACCAATCTTTGAACTTTCTGCTAGGAATACTTTTATCTGCTGTGAGCGTTTGCTTCAGCCTGGCTGGTGTCACTGGATGGGTTTGCACTCTTCAGTTAATTAAATTAACTCATTGCTGGCAGGGAAGCTGAGTCAATCACAGAGGAGTGTTACTTCAATACTACTACTACTACAAACCCATGATATGTTTAAGATGAAATAATTCCCCTTGGGGAAATTAGCAACAAGTGTAATAGGATCCACCAGGACAAAAGAGAATAGAGCAGAAATGACCTAGAATTTAATGTAGGTCTGGAGGTTGTGTTATATGCAGTTCAAGGGCAAAGGTGTGAAATCCACTTTTTGGTCAAGTAGCAACAATGGCCAACCAATGAAGGGTTTTGTAAAGTATAAAAACACATTTTTAGCCAATACAGTGGCTAGTAGAACCTCTCCACCTTCATCTTTTCACACAGAGAAGCAATGTTCGGGAAACTAAACCAAAGGAAAACTTCCCTACAGACAAAGACAGTGCACAGAAAAAGCCCTAACTATAGCTAATTTAATGTAACGCCGATTCCTAAAATCTTTAATAATCTTTACTTTAAACAAATGAAACACATCTGCCAACAGGGTGGGGTAATTTCATTTTTTAAATTTCCTACTTGTTCCAAGAATTCCTTACATTCTCTATTATTTGATTTTTTTTCTTTTATTTATTACATTACCCTATTCTTACCTTTAGCCCAGATCTGGACTTGGTTTGACCTGTTTGTTTGTTTGTTTGTTTTTTATCTTGATCTGTTTATTGTGTAACATACCTACCTACTAGTCTATCTTGAAAAAGTCATTTCTCTTCACCTCCTTAAAGAAAATATCACGATTCAAGAAAATTCTTTAAACAGGTTGATTTGATTTAGATACAACTAATGGATTCCATACTAGCTGAAATAACTGGCTAATCTGTTAGTGTCATACTGGGTGGGTGACAAAATGCTCCATTACCTTGGCAACTGTGAGGTCATGTAGTTCCCCCTTTCCACCCATTGGTCTCCAGATGATCAGCATCTTACCCCATCTAGTGGTCATTCAGTATCTGGCCTACCCCAGTGCCCTTGGTCACCACACTGCCCAGCAGAATAACTTAAAGTGGATGCAGTTGTATTCTTAAGTTCAAAGTGACCATCTGTACCAAAGGTTTGGCCTTCTTTTCTATTTCAGACACTGGCTTATGTGCAATAGATTAAATATCATCTCATGCAAGACTTCATATCCTTTTTCTTGAGTGGTACAACTTTGAGCATGAAAAGCTCTTTCTCACAAGGCAGATACAAGACTAACCTGTGATGTCTAAAAAATACTTAGAATATAATTAGTTGCCACACAATCAGCAGTGGAAAGAGTACTGCTACTACTAGTATTGCTACTTTACTGGTATTTTACTTAAAAAGTACAACAGAAAAATTCTACCTACGGAAAAGTAAAAAGTAGCTCATTTAAAATGTAATCAGAGTAAAAGTTACCAAGTTACTTTTTAGAACCAATAAATTTGCTACATGCAGGTTTTCCATGCAGGTTTAAAACGACAAGACGACAAAGTTCAAACTATATTGTTTTAATCAAAAATTTGGAAATGACAAAAAAACAACAACGTAAAGGTGTTATCTTCTCTGCTGACTGACCATTCACTGTGAGAGGCTGACTTTAGAAAACACTCAAAAGTACATAAGAAAGCTACTCAATTACAGTAAAATGAATAAATGTAATTAGTGACTTTCACCCCTGCACACCATGAATGTATATATTTATGGTGGCAAGTTTAAATTATGTATATTGAACAAACCAAGCAAAAACTTCTGCCTTTGATCAACTACATCAAAACAAGCTAGTACAATGGGTTGTTTCATGTTTCATTAGGGGTCACATGTGCTGGAACCTTTAGAGTGGGACATTAGGCTAAGTGGGACGCTCAAACTTGTGGGTACTAAACAGTGTCAATTTTTATAGCCAATCTCAAGCGTTACTGTTACTGCTGAAAATCTATTAGACATTAATCAAAGGTTTTGATTGGTGTGATGTAAGAGTAGCAGGCAAGGTGTTATTTTTCAAACTGCATGACATCCTCACAAATGATAGTTTAGAATGATAAGGCTAACATTCTGTGAATTATGTAACAACTTCTACTCTTAAAATGAATTTATGCAGACAATGTGCTCAAATATAATCAAAACTTGTATACATCCTTTTTAGGTTTTATGAAAATCAGATTTAGAGTACTGTCACACTCAACCTGACAGTAAACTGGACCAGGGGTTTTCAGGTAAAGTGGGACAGTGTATTAAAATAAACGCTATAAATATATGAAAAATATAATGAATTTTAATGAGATGAACTAACATATAAATATGTTTTTCATGTATTTCATGTCTGAAATGAATGGCAGGAAAAGATGGCAACAACACAGCAACAAAAGAGAGAGGGGAGAGAAGTGACCAGAGAACAAGTCAATGAAAGGAAATCAGAGTAAAGGTCGGAATGGAACAAGGCTAAATCTGTGGAGGGAGAAAAGAATGATAGGCACTACACATAAAACGGGTTTCTAAGCTTAGCGACTTTGGCTAGCACTTGAAACGTCCCATGATCAACACTGCAGAAAAGTATGAAGAGACTGGTGAAAGGGTTTCAGCATGTCTAAGGTGAAAAAAAAAAAATTGTTTTTATTAGTCAAATTAATTTGATGTTCATTTCATACTCAGACTGTTGAATACAATAAATTTCAATAGCTTTTTACTGTTAAAGGTTTGTGTTTTTGGCTGTTAAATACATCTGCTTAACTGGTGTGTTATTGTCATTGTACTGCCTAGACTGAATTATATCAATAAACCCTTAAAATTGTTTTTTGCCGATGCATAAAACTTTTAACCATAACATAGTGTCCCACTTTCTCTACAAAAATGCTCAACCTGAAAGATAGTAGTCGGTGAACGAAGGTGTGGAATGGTATTTAAAGAGATATAACTTCTTTAAAAATAAATACTTCAACTTGATTTCATTGTATGAATGTTGATATAGACCTATTTAAGTTAAAAATCTATCATTTAAGTAGGTCTTGACTCACTGTCAGTGTAAAGAATGATTTGCCAAAAACTCTCACTTTACCTGAAACCACCCTCCTTCTTCTTCTACTCCTGGTCAGGCAGCTCTGCTGCTGATCATACTCATAGTAGTAGACATAGTAGACTAGTGGTCGTGACAGCCCACTAGAAATATCCTATCACTAGAAATTATATTTAGACAGTTGGAGACCAATTAGATTACTAAATAACAATGGCAAATTTGCACTAATCTTTGCAAAAAGAATGAAAATAGGGCTACATAAGTTAATTGATGAAGAACAATTTGGATTCATGTAAGGGAGACATGAATGGGGTGCAGTTGGATTCGAATGCAGACAGATTCAGATGTAAAGATAGAGAAACAGTTCATTGTTTGGGAGAGGGTCGATGGTGATGGTGGTGGCGAGCCAGGCTAGGCTGAGGTGGAGGTTGGAGGTGCGGAGTGGCATGAGCAGACAGATGAAGGGCAGGCATTGAGACACTGGGGAGCGGTGGAAGGCGGGCAGGCAGGTGAGGAGAGGGATCCTGGGCACAAGGAGAAACAGAGTTACTCAATCTGGAAACAACTTAGAATCTTACTAAGTAACTACAGTAATAATACTGAGTGGCTGGAAGGTGCTGGTCCCACAGTAGGGTAGGCAATGATCTGGCGATGAACGGATGAAAGCCGGGGTTCTTGTATTACAGGTGATGAGTTAATGGAAGGCAGGTGTGCAGGGAGAGCAGGGACGCCCACACCGCACACAGACTTGACAGACTACAGTTATGTTATTCCTGATGATAGTATCATTTTATTTATTGATGCTACAAGGCCTTTGATACAGTTGAACATGCCTTTATTTGGGAAACTATCAATTATTTTGGTTGTGGCAGTATACTGGATGTAACAGCTCTGTGAAGCTATCTCATGGAACCTCTCAAAGATTTAGTATCGGTAAAGGATGTCTGATTTCACCCTTTTTATTCTGATTAGTAACCCAAGTAATGGCAATACACAGTGAGACAAAAATCCTGGAATTTCACTATTAGGGAAAAAACTTAAATTGAGTCAACTCGCTGATGACACTACATTATTCTTAAAGAACCAAAATGAGATTAAAAAAAAGCAGTGGCATGTATTGATGAATTTAGTGTTGTCTCAGGTGTAAAAGTGAATATGAATAAATCTGTATTATTCTTACTTAAAGAATGTGATAAAAACCTATATTTATGAAATTCCTGCTAAAGATATTGTAATATATCTAGGAGTAATTATATGCAAAAATGAACATCAAAGGAGTAATATGAATTTTAAAACAATTGTCGAAAAAATCAAGAAGAGACTTAATCTCTGGCTAATGAGAGGCTTATCTATATATGATCAAGTACTATTATCCAAACGGAGGGAATATCCATATCTGTATAAATTGTTTTGTCACTTGATGTTCCACAGAATGTTACTAAGGACCCAGACAAGGTGCTTTACAATTTCATACGGAAGAATAAGTCTCATTATTTAAAAAAATAAATGCTCTGTAACACAAAAGACTGGAGGTTTGGAAGTTCTTGATTTTAGCTTGATTTTAGGATTATCAAATACGTAAAAAACAAGAATAGTATATGGAATATTTTTGGTTGGTGTCATTGAATTTCTACTAAAATGTGACTTTCTGTTGATAAAATCCCTATTAAGTTGGCAAATTTTCATCAACAAGCCCTGACAGCCTAGCTATTAGCATACAAACATAACTTTGCACCACATAGGTACTTCATATGGAACAACAAAAACATCCGATAGAAAAATAGGACCATTTTCTATCATACTTGATTTGATAATGAAATGCTGACAGTTGGCCAATTACTCAATCAAAATGGTTATTTATTATCTTATGAGTAATTTCTTGATAAATTCAAAATACCAATGAAACCAAAGGAATATGCTATTGTTTTTGATGCTATACCACAAAGTGTATAATAGCCAACAATACACAATAGCCCGCCCCCGCCACACTAGTCCCTCTCATGGTCACTACATGATGGCTGTTCAACATTAGCACCAGGTAAGTAACAGTTGATAAAGGTGTAGTGTCTCATTTATGTTGACACTTAGGAAATGCTGCCATACATTGGTAATATTATATAGTCTGTTGGAGAAGTAGTAACAGTTAGACTTTTTTGTCAAGAATGGACGAGAGGAGTATCCACTTTACGAATGAGATGCATTTGACTTGTGCACATCTTCCATAGCCTGTAAAACTTGAGTCTCTGCAGTGTACCATGGTCAGTTAGAGGTGTTTACAGTTTTATTTTTGCCAGTTAAAATGTAACACATGTAACTCACTGTAACACACACACACGATTTAGACTGCTAGTCAGCTATCTTAAAGTTAGCTGTTAACACCGACAAAGGTGTAAAAAACATGCAACTGTTACTGCGCATTCTTCAACAGGCTATAAAATATTATCAGTGTATGGAAGCATTTACTAACCCGTTGCTTACGTGGTGGTAGCACTAAGCAGCCATCACGTGGCGACCATGAGGGGACGTAGTCTATGGCAGCCCTGAGAGGTCAATTTACCTCTCAAGGTTTCCATTTAGAACCAAGAAACAAGAAGCCAGAGCCTGTATTTTATGTATCTTGCTGCTGTATTTGGTTAAGCAACGTCATGAAGAGGATAAGACATGGAAGTGCCATAGACTCAATGTTACAGCTAACCTATAAAAATCATATTTCAAGAGTAGGCTTTCAGTTAGCCAACTCACGAGTAAAGTTATGGATAGCATGCACAGATATATGTATAGCACAGATAATTATGTTTGGCGTCTAGACTCTGACCATCTCAGTCTTTGCAGCTTACTGAGCTTATGCAAACAGAGCAGAGAGTGATAGGATATTCCCCCCAAAACCGCCCAAAAACGCATTGATACAGACCCAGACTCTAAACAGCTGAGCTTAAATGACCTGTAAAAGTGTCAAGCCAGCCACCATGTGGCCATTCCCTGGTGGGAATATACTATCTAGTGTAGCTGTATATGTTAGTCAGACACCAGCCACCATGTGGCCATTCCCGTGGGAATATACTATCTAGTGTAGCTGAATATTTAGGCTAGGCACCAGTATGGCTGCTCGATTATGGCAAAAATCCCAATCATGGTTGATACTGAGATCACAATTATTAAATACTATTACTCATTTATTTGTGGTGCAGGGAAGCGGCGCGCTCCTGTGCGCACTGCATTGCACAGCTGCTTACATAGACAATGAACGGGAAGCGTGGAAATGACCAAGTACCCGTTTAAAAACGCTCCTGTGGATGGTCCAAAAAAGTCTAGCGAAAAGGGAGGTCTCCAAACCATATTCATTCAACATAATCATTGTCAACTCTACAACACCTGTCTTGTCATTATGCATCTTAGATCTGTTTTCCACAAATATAATTGAGCACAGGCCATGATATTATTATTAACAACAACAACAAACGAGTGTTTTACCATTAATTCTGACCGCTATCAAATACCCCAAGCTCAGTGGCGGATTTAGGTACGGGCAACATGGGCAGAAACTGTGTTTTTCTCGCCCCTGGTGAGATGCC
>OMKZ01023473.1:9334-19593 GCA_900302535.1 Neoniphon sammara
GAGCAGGGGGAGAGAGAGAGGAGCGGAAAACAGAAATAATGGTCTGCTGTCACGGCGGCCGTGAAAGTGGAGACTCTAATGAGGGAAATTGGAGCAGGAACAGAAGAGGAAGAGAGAGGGAGATGAAATGTGTGAGAATTGAGGAAGGGAGAAGGGGAAACGAGTGTTTGGAAGGGGGAACTTGAGATGGAGGGCAGCAAAGTGTAAGCAGGCAAAGTGGAGAGGTGGGGTGGCTGCTGCGGGGCTTATTTCCCCTGCGTTGACTCAAAAGCATAATGCAGATGTAAGCTGATTGGGCGAAAAGCAGCTCTCCTCAATGAACTGTGCAGAGAATTTGGCCGAGACTCACTGTGCAGTAGACGACTGAGGGAATTTGACAGGACCGTAAACCCAGCTGGATTCTCTTCTCCACAGACCTTCACCTCGGGAAGTCGGTATTAAAATTAAATGACTGTGCAATTGCAACATGCTCAATAGAAATTCTGGGTCAGTGCTCCCGAGAGCGTTTTCCAGCAAGTTCGGCTTTGCCAAATTACTGTTTGTGTTTCTGTGAGTGGAGGGAAAGTGGCGCCACATTTTTGACCAACCGTTACTTAGTTTTGTTTATTCAACCTTGTTTAGAGTTGGGAAACGATAATTCATAGATGACATGCTTTGGCAGATGTATAATCTGGAAACAGCATCTGTGCAGTGCGGAGTGGTATATGTCTGGGTTTGGGCTATTTCAGGTGTGTTTACAGTGTGTGTGTGTGTGTGTGTGTGTGTGTGTGTCCATGTCTTGGTGCCAGTGTGCCCAGTGTGCTCTTTTGTTCTTGTTTAAGGGTGCTGGTATTTAGAGGTCTGGAAACCAGCCAGGGTCAACAGCCCAACACATCTTCATGCCAACACACATGCACACACACACACACACACACACACACACACACACACACACACACACACACACACACACATATACACACAAAAATGCACACATATTCGTAAACTGTTAAGCATCTTTGAGCCGAGCTTTTTAATACCACCAACGAGATTTACGGGCTCCCCCTTGCCACTGAAACAAGTATTTCCTTCTGAATCAATCTTTGACTGATTGATTGATTGACAGCTCATTGGTTTCCATATAGGAAACTCATTTAGACACCACGCACTCTGGAACACAGCACAACAAACATAATAAAAGCAATCATGACATGACTATCAGTAGTGTTGCCTCTCATGTCAGTACATAAAAAGTTAATGACCTATCGACAAAAGCAGATCACAAACCATCATTAAATTTAGGATCAGTTTACCTAATCTGTTTGCCTAAATATTATGTAGGGTTAGAGTTAGTGTTCATTAGTGTGGTCATTAAAGTCTTCATTAAAGAATTTGACAGTGGATAGTCAAACATGCCATATTATAAAAAAAGGGTAAAAATTTGCAGCCTTCTCACAAATGTAACTGAGTTTGTGTTTGTTTGTTTCAGTCACACAGGCACAAACAAACATTTAGTAATTCTCTATGTCAGAATTTCTTACATGCATACTCATTCAGTTTATCTGTGCATATTTTTTTCGACATGTTCTCAAAATGTTATGAGCAACTACAACTCGTGTGTACAATTTTTTTTCTTTTATGTAGTTTGAATTTTTTTTGCAGATTATTTGAATTTGCTTTTTATGCACATTATAGACATCTAGGAATGCTAATTTCATACATTCACACATGATAAATAAAAAAAATCTGACATTTGTGAGCAATACTTTAGACTCCAATTTGTCTTCATAGCAATGTTCTACCAAGCCGATCCCATACAATCTGACCTGGACACTCAGATGCACCTGTTGAGCTGAGAATAAACCGCTGATTTCCCCACAACAGACACAAGCCGTGGCCTTGCCAGTGGCTCTGAAGGCAGTGTGTGAGCGCTTAGCCTTTCTGGCAGCCTGTTAATTACTATCAACCATGCTGCAATCCTAAAAGACCACTTTCTCTGTCCAGCTGTGCAAACAAGACAAGGCACTGGCTTAGCTGCAGCATATAATCATTATGAATTTCCCATGTGTGTCCCTGCATACGTATGTGCACGCGCATGTATTTATCTTGTGTGTGTGTCTTTGTGTGTGCCAGATAAAGCTGTGAGAAATGAGCGCGCTTAATCTCAGCTGTTTTAACCCTCTCAAAAATGACAATGGTTGGGAGAAAAGCACATGTTTCAGTTATATGTTTGCACATCTGGAACGCTGAAAGGCCTAATTTATGTCTATGTGAGATATGATGTATTAAGCAAGGGATTTGAAGCAGGTGTTACGTGGGAAATGTTCCCAGTTCTTCTTTCTTACATATTTTTTTTCCCGTTCAGACAATCAGTCAAAAATATTACGTCAGTCCAAATGTTCTGCTGTTTAGTTTCCCGCGGTAGCTTTATTTAACGTTGGCATTTAGGGAGTTGTAACATTCACATGATTGAGAAATCATTGAGTCACGCCCCATGCAATAAGCACTATTGATTAAGCACTGACTGATTGACTGATTTGAGTGTGTGCATAAGCAAACCTAATTTTCAACCAAGAGACAATTACCAGAGTTGTCCCAGTGTAATACTGCACCCAGCAATAAAAAAAACGCTGTTCATCTTTATAGAACTGTTCACCAACTAATTAACCACCTTTCACCGTTGCACAGAAAAACCTTAAATCACCTCTAACACAACCTGAGCTCTCTCTCTCTCTCTCTCTCTCTCTCTCTCTCTCTCTCTCTCAGTCTCCCTCCCTCTGAATTACAAGCCAACATGTAATTGTTTTTTCAATAGTGCCGCTCGGTTTGTCGCCTTTAAACAGCCAATCAGTATCTCGGCCCTGAGAACATGAGACGGGAAAATGTGATTGCTGCATGTCTTGTAAATGTCTCGCCCTCCTGGATCGATACGCAGCCTTTCAGGGCGCAGATTCAAGTGCCTCGCTTGTTGCCCAGCTGGTATTGAATTTTTTTGTTTGTGCTCCTGTTGTGTGTTTGTCCTGCGCGGGAGGGAACACTTGGCTTGGATTCTCACCGCTGTTGTGACATGTTGCCTTAGCAGCGCGGCAGCATGCAGGATCCTCATGGCTGTTGAATAGTTATGAGAAGAAACGAGAGCAGTTGTCAGAGGGTTTCTTGAGAATATTCGGTGTTTTGTAAAACATTTCCACAGAGGACTGCAGCTCCTTCCCCGGGTGAAAGTATTCAGAAAATTCATGTTTTGTTCGCATTTTTAGCTGTTTGAAAGCTCAGGTAGTGATCTGACAGCTGAGTGACTGAGAGTTGTCCAAATTCAGATGTACAGCACACTGATAAGAAAGAAAAGACGACAAAATAGACTTCCACAGTGCCCACCGCTGTGCATTACAGCATATGCCAAACAGTAGTAATATACACATGTATTTACAAGTTAAAGGAACAGGAATTCACTTTATTCAAGCAGGATCAAGTATCACTTTGCATCTTATCATCATGACCTTTGCATCATGACCATTTCCCCAGAAGAGAACTGGAACTGCAAAAATGATAAGAAAAGTAAACTTTGCAAGGATTTTTAGTTGCGAGTCATCTTAAGGCCTTTGCTCACAAAACAGTAACATCTTAGGTCATGTAATCAACTGAGTTCTTGAAATGTTGAAATGTTTCCATATTGAATGCACTTTTTTGGAACCTCTTCGTCTCAAGGTTTTATCATTCAGACATCCTGTATTGCAGCAACGCAAAGCCCCTGAGCTCCATCTGGCAGCCAAATCAGCCGTGACGAACATTGTACTCTGTTCTGTATTGTACTCTGCAGGTGTCAGGATATGCAGCATGAGAGCAGATGTCCCACAGTGCCCAGCGTGTGAATATTGCAACACCTTGTACTTCCAGGAGTGTTGCTTGCTGGTAGACGCTGAGCTGAAGGTGCACGTCAGCTCTCATCTGCCGCCGGTGTGGGCGTCTGTTAATGGGATCTGGGCCGCTAGAGGTGGGAAACACTGGGGGATAAAAGATGGCAAGAGCAATCAGACGTGGAGAGCTGACCGACAGGTGGAGAAAATAGAGAGAACGGAGGGTGGAGAGATGAAGACAGAGGCAGATAGTGAGGGCTGAGTGGTACGGACGCAAATATCAAGATATCTTGGACCAAATACCTCAATATTGTGATAATGCTTTAATAAGATATTTACGCACAATAGATTTTTGATCAACAATCATTAGGATATGATGACCAAGCAGGTAGAGGCAAATAATAGAACAGAAAATTGCACCCTTTTGCAGAAATGCAGCTTTTAAAACCAAGAAAAGACGATTAGCAAGATTCTTCTGTAATGATCATGCTGTTATAAACTCCTTGTGATTAGACGCCTCATGGTCGCAGACAGTCGGAAAGTCATTTTGTGACATCGATACACAGTTGGATGTGTGTCAGTTTCACGTGGTGAAGATCAGAAGAAAAGCTCAGCAGCTGGTTTGCTCGGCTGTTTATGGTCAGCTGGTGTGGGAGTACTGCTGGTAAGGTACAACTGTATAAAGATTAACAAGATTAACCGCCTTTGTCAGCCAGATTATTTCAGTCGTGAGACGTATGATAAAAGATCAGAGAAGAAGAGACGGTTTCCCTGCCCCTGCTCATTTACGGTGAAAAGATTATGTTATGTTGTCTTATGAATATGGAAAATGCCAAATACGAGTCTAACAATTCATTCATTGCATCAATGCACTGATTATATTGATTTCTGCCAATTTAACTGCACCAATCTGCCAAAAGAAATGAATAGAATGAATCGATATGAGAAGCTTTTTTTTTTTTTAATAGAACAAATAATGTTTTCTGATTTTTCTTTTACAGTCTGGAAGAAAAAGGATAGCGCTACATTATTTCGCAAACTTTCACATAGCTGGATAATCAGTATGAATGAAAGATCAAAGTATTCAAGTTTCGCAATGAAAAAAGAACAAACAGGTTGACTGCCAAGTTTCTTTTAATTTTGCCCTTGAGGAAAAGATAAACTAGTCAATAATTGAAATATACACAGTTTATTTCAGTTCAATAATGTTGTTGTTTTTCTGGTCTTGTGGTTATGTCACTGTCACCACAGGGGAAAAAAAGCTCCTAAGCAGATCTTTTCACACTGAAAGAATGGTAATTTGAAAACAAAGGGGACATTTACCCCTGCAACACACTGATGCACACACACACACACACCATCTCTCTATCACAAACACACACACACACACACACACACACACACACACACACACACACACAAATAACAGTTTGTCCCCGCCAAGTGGTTGCATCTTAACAATTACTGTTGTCAGGGAAACTGGCTGTCCAGCCTGTCTCGTTTTTCAGTAATAAGCACATTGTATTGACATGGCAAAGGGCAGTGGATGGAAAGGAGTGTGTGTTTGTATGGATTTGTGTGTTTCTGTGTGTGTGCGTGTATGTAGTGCAGGTGTGTGTGAGGTGTGGTAGATGTATGAAGAGATTTTTTTGTATCATCTGTTTCTGCTCTATCTTAAAACCAAAGTTAGACTAAAAAGACGAGGCCGAACAAATTGCCACAAACCCGCTCCTCCTCACTATCAAGCAGCTGCAGGACTAAAAACATAGACGCCGCTGTGTTCTTGCAAGCTGACAGTAAATGCAGATGCAGACAGTGGCAAAATAAAAAGCCAGTCTGGATGTGTCTTCCACCCCCCCGCTCCCCTTGCAAACACCACAGAGAGACAAGACAATTAGGTCAACCACAGCCCCAAGGTGCTGCGCTGGAGAGGAGCAACAGTGGGAAAAGCGAGGAGAGAGAGGGAGAAACAAGGAGAGAGATAACACAGAGGAGAGGAGAAGAGACAGGAACACAGAGATAACCTGATAAATACGACAGGACCGCCGACAGTGGGCTGTGGCAGAAGAAACAGAATGAAGAGGGCGATAGATGGAGGAGGAGAGATCTCCATTCTCTCTGAATAGGGCTTTGATTCTCCATGGTTTCCACCAAAGGCTGGCTGACCTTTTCCTCCATAGTAATCCCTTCAGGGACATTCACCATGGCCGGGTGGAGAACAGAAAAGCCACCACGTCAGGCTCAAACCCAGTCTGTGTGGCAGATGTATGACACAGTCTCATATATTTCAGATATAACATGCATGATCTGTATTTGCATTATCCTAAGCCATTAATGAGCAACACTAGTGTTTTTTTTCTTTTTTTTATTTATTTGCACCATCTTTTTTTGTTGTATGAAGAACAATGTCATGAGATAATATCAGAGTTCAAAGGAGCGGCAAAAGGAGGCTCAGCATGCCGGCCATACAAAGAAGAAAGGAGCAAATGAGCTTCCGGGATGCTGAGAAAAGAGAATTTTAATGAAGTATTGAGCGTGTGTGACTAGATAATGTAATGTGTAACATGCGTCTTCAAAGACTACATAGGGCGCAAAACAAACGAGACATTTCGGCTGCGAAGGTCGTCATCAGGCTTGTGGCTCGTGACACAGCAAGATAAACCATCACAGTCAACATAAGGCCTTAAACCCGGAGCTTTTTTGTTTACATTTTGACTTAGGCTGTCACTTTGGAGTTTGTACAAGTAAATGCTTTTCCAAATGCTTTTCCATTGTTCAGTATCTTTGACTTGAATGTTATTTTTAGGCTATATCACCCACCCCTAGTGTATGCATTTTATACTATCAGTCACCCGACACCCGAAAGAAGAAACAGAGTTCATGTCAACTTATTAAACTTTATTGCCACATTCTTATTTTTCTGTTTGAGGTGTTCTTGTTAGCTGGTATAGCAGTTCATCTCAAACGTTTGTATTTTAATAACAGTAAAAAAGTATATATTAATTAAATCATGTACAGTAGTGATGTGTTGACTGACCTGTGCCCCCCAGGTCCCACAGGTTCAGCCACTTATCGGTCAGCAAAACAAAATAAGGAATAATTGGGGGTATGTTGGGGTCTGAAAAGATTGAAATAATAAAAAAGTACCATACAGGAGAATATTCTTTGCTACTCTAGCTCATTTGTCAGAATTGGTCTCCAACATTATAAAAGCGGATTTGAATGGTGTTTTATTAAAATTACCACCAACGTCGGGCACAAAACCAAAAACTAAAAAAGCTGTTCCCAAAATCACAGTTGTCTCTTTCTTTTTCTTTTACCGTCAATCACCTAATGCTCACGGGAAAAAAAAGAAGTCATGTAGCCTTATAAATGTTTTCCTATTTGAGGTGTTTTTGTCAGCCAGGGCAGTAGTAAATACAGGATGTATTTAAATAATGCAAAAAATGTGTAAATGTTAAAAAAATTAAATCACATGCAGTATGCACTGCAAAATGACTGTGGGTAATGTAGACAGCAGCACATGGGGTGTAACTCTAAATAGCACCGGTATTCTCTTTTAATCCCAGTGTGAGACTGCAGTCACATCACATAGCCACAGCCTGAACAGGCCCAAAAACTAAAAAAGCACCTCCATAGTTTTCTCTTTCTTTTTTCTTCTTTTAGTCTTTCTTCTTTGGGGCTGCATGAGCTGAATTTCAATCCGCCTCCTCCGCTGCTCTCCTCAGCTGAAGTTCAGGACTGGAACGGTCTTAGCATGCTGATTTTCCCCGAGCTTCTCTCCTCCACTTCATTTCACGGTGGGGAAATGGAGGTACACAACAAAGGAGCACTCAGTCTGAATCCCTTGAAGTCATGATGGCTTCATATTCATCTATCTGTCCTATTTATCCAAGGCTTTATTAAAAAGAAACAAAGGGATGGTGCCTTGAAATAATCCAAACAAGCTCTGTGATCAAAGTATCATCCCAACAGGAAGCTACTTTACTTTTTCTGATGAGCGCTGTAGGCATAAACAAGCGATGGAGACAATGAAAGATGCTCTTTGTGTTGGACGACAGAGAGTCTGACCTTTGAATTGAGCACACCTAATAACATCAATTTAACCCGGGCTGATTTGTGAGCCTCCTCTGGACGGGCCTAATGCGCTCTCCAAAGCCTGGCACGGTGGGTGTGTTTGCACAGAGTAGGGGAGAGGTTGAAGTTGGGTAATACATGACAAAGTATGCTTAAACTAATATAAATCCTGCCAGCCTCTCAGACTTAGCGGGATCTGGAGGGAGAGACGGAGGGAGGGAGCCGAGATGGTGAGGAAGGAGAGAGCACGGGCTGACGGCCACGAAAACATTTGCACAGATGTGAGCGCCTGTTGAGACGACGTAGCTCCGAGCGTGGAGGAGAATATTGTGAATCTTTTTTCTTTTTTTTTTGGCTTCTCCCTCTCTGTCTTTTTTTTTTTCTTTCTCTCATCCTGTGCTGTCTCCTACAAGCCACAAGCCTACATGCTCTGTTTGTGTTTTGCATTCTTCCATCTTGGCTTTTGAACGTGAACTGAAACAAAGCTCACTCCGACATGTAAGCAGTATCCTCTATAGATGTAAACACTCGTCTTTCTATTTCGCTCTCCTTTTCGTTTCTGTGCTCTCTGCAGTGGCCGGTGCACTGACAAAGTCCAGTGCTACTACTATTTGAGCGCAGAGTACTAAACTATATGTGCGTGTGTAATGTCTTATTGAATCAAAGCTGTAACACAGAGTGCCTGAGGTCAGTTTGTTGGAAAGCTGTGTTCCCAGTAGATTCTCCAGTCAGTCAGTCAGTCAGTCAGTTTCCAGTCATTCAGGGAAGACGGGAAAGGCCTGCTCTATTCTTTCATCTGCTCTCTTTTCCCATGATTAGCAGGTCAGCTGGTTTGTGTTGTGTTGCATTGTGGAAGCGTTCCTCTCTCTCCCTCTTACGTCTGCGAGGAGTTCCCCTCCCCCCTCCTCTCCCACCTCTCCCACCAACTTTCCTTGTTGCCAGCCGCTGTCCAATCCGTTCAGTAAACAGCTAACTTCCTAAGTAAATTTATCTTGTCCAGAGGGTACTGAGCCAACGCTGAAGAAAGACTCCTTAAAGAGGGAAGACTTTTATTTCCCGTAGCTTTTGATTTTCTAACAAACTTGCAGCTCAGTGGGTTTTCCCTGGTGAGGGATTGGTTTTCATTTATAAGCTGAGAAAAAGTGAATATGGGAGAAAAGGCATGGCAGGAGGTGGTGGGAGATGAAAGAAAGAGAGAAAGAAAGAAAGAAGTGAGTAAGTAAATAAGTTGTGGCTCAAAGTCAATCTGTTCTAATTAGGGTTAGTGAGTATTATCAAAAGCATAAAAACACAGCTGTTTTACGTAAATGCCATTAAAAGAATAAAAAAAAAAAACTTGTACTTAAGCCACTCTCATGGACAACAGAAGACAAACAAACAATACAGAGAAATAAAAAGATTTAAAAATGAGAACCTACCTATATCCTATATATAAACACATTATGACCATATACATAAAGTACCTGTGTTCACCTAGTGTAAAGACATGCAAAAACTATATACTTATGTGTATACATGTAAAAAAGTATACAAACAAACCAAAACTGCACCATATGCAGCCAAACACAGGTGTACCTATGTCCCAACTGGCTGGCTGTTTAAAAGCCTTGCTGCCTGTGGGTAAACTCCCTGAGGCGGCTGGTGTGCGCCCTGAGACTGCAGTACTGCCGATCAGAGAGAAACAGGCTGAGAGTCAGCTGTGATAAAGCGCCGTGCCTTCTTAGTTCAGCAGTTGGTGTAAATCTCAGCGAGCTGTGGGAGATCGCAACTTATTGTTCTGAAGGCCACTCTGACACTTTGTTCTGGTCCTGCACAGATAGTTTGCCAAACCAGACAATTAGGCCTCCAGTGAGAACACTTTCAATGGTGCACTGATAAAAGTTAGACATGCCAACTTTTTTTTAAGCTGCCTAAGAAAGAACGGTCTTTGTTGACTCTTGTTTAGAATGCAGGTGGTGTTGTCTGACCAAGTGGAAGAATTTGAAATCTGTGTGCCTAAGATTTTTTTCTCAGGCATTTTTTTCTTCTGTGACTTAACTGTTAAAAGGCAGAAGGATGTGAAAGGGAGGAGCAGCATTCTCCCACTCTCACATGTACATCTACTTACATAAACTGTGCAAATATGCAGCATAATATGACAGCATGTGTGAAGTACATGTGTCCATACTCACTGCTCTGTTGTCTTTTTTCTCTCTCTTTCTGTCACTCTCTATCTTCAGGACTGAGTGCAGCTAAGCTGTTGAAAGCCAGTGGCCTGAACCCTGTTGTTCTGGAGGCCAGGGATCGGGTTGGTGGGCGCACCTTCACCATACGGGTAAGACTGGCAGAGAAAGCAATAAACACTGTAGT
>OMKZ01023476.1:14495-28301 GCA_900302535.1 Neoniphon sammara
GTTTAGGTGTGTGAATGATCAATAATCAGTATTATTGGCAGTAATAGAGGGCCCCAAAATCAAATTTTGCTTAGGGCCCCATGGAGGCTTGGGCCGGCCCTGCCTCTAAGACAAAATATGATTCTGTAACATGAAATGACTTTAAGATTAAGATTGATGAATTCTTGCAGCATAGGCCAGGTAAAGAATGCAAAAAAACTGGTGAATATACAACTCCAGTAATTAAGATAGCAGAAAGAGCCAAAAAAAAAAAAAAATTGAGAGAACAAATTTAAATTAGAATTTAATTTAAATGCAAATTTGGAGTTTTCGGGACCCTCGGTTGCATGAAGCCCTGAATGCCTGGTCAGTAATGTCTGTCTATATTTACACACAGAGAATTCTGTTTTCCTCCTGGTTGTTATAATAAGTTAAAATACTCTGGGTAGGCTTTGATTATGAGAAACATGGTTAAAATCCAGGCTTGTTCCCATACGAAACAGAATATTGTAACATGTAAAGATCATGGTCTTTATACTCTTAATCACAAAATCAGAGTCACACAGCATAATGGATACATTGTGATGTCAACAAAAAACATGTCAATGAGGAGTAATCAGGGTTGGGTAGTAACAGTTTACATGTAATCAGGATTACGTAATCAGATTACAAAAATAAGTAACGATAATCAGCCCAGATTACATTTGAAAAAATGTGTAATTAGATTATAGTTACATTGTCAAAGATTACTTGATTACATTTTTGATTGAATCTTTAAAATATGGCAATTTTAAATTATGAAATAATTTTTTATGATAACCAATGCTATTAACTCATGAAAAATGCGTCTGACATATTGGGTTTATTAGACAAGTGCTCCACTTTGTGGCGGGGAAAAAAGAACGGTGTTGAGTCAAGATGGAGGTTTCAAGCAGCAGCAGTCCCTTCAAAACAGCTTTCAATTCCTGGCAATATGGCCACATGCAAATTGCATTTTATTTATAAGGTGCAGAATTTTCAGTGTTTGATTTTGAAGTAATTGAAAAGTAATCCAAAAGTATTTAGATTAGACTTTTTTTTTTTTAATCTAATGGATTACGCTATGCTACGTTACGTTCCCCTGCATTAGAAGTAAGGTTAGGAGGAAAATTCAGTCATTCATGGCAACAGGGAGACTCAATCAGAGGGTATCAAAAGTTCACATAAACAGCTTAACCTGAATAAGACCTTAACTGGAGCAAAGCCAATAGTGGGGTTACTCCATGCATGTAAACATAGCTGGTGTTCCCCGTCTGGAAGCAAATACCATCTCTCACTATTCCTTTTGTGTAACCGCCTTATTCATACAAGACTGATTTGAAATTGAGACTCATTTTTGCTCTTCTTAGCAATATGTGTGTGCACCTTGAAGAACATGTCATGCTAAGAGAGTTTAATAGAGGTTAATCTATCTGAGACGGTATTTCAACTTTCCAAAGCAAAAAGGGGACTGGAGTCACTCATTAAAATCTAAACATGAAAGAGAGAGCACGTTCATAAGTCATCTTATTGTCCAAAGTTATTGATTAGAAAGGTCAAAATCTGATGGGAGAGCAAGAGTCATTCATACATTTTAGTCAAAAGAATCTAATGTAAAATTTAGAGGCGAGCAGAAATAGAGATGAGAGATGATCCGGCTTCTATTCATAGAGTAAAGCTCTTACAGTAGCTTGTGATGCTGAGAAATAAGAGGAATGGAATATCAGCCAAACGGATAGCCCTATCAAATTCCACTATTAGAAGTTATACATTAAATATATTTTGATTAAACTTATTTTAAAAATGGTCTGGGAAAACTGGCAGTAAGTTGTTGCTGGTTTAATAGGGACCTCCAGTCTTCATTATAATGTTGTCTCCTTGCCTTAAAGTAAAACATGAAAAAAAGTACTAAAATAAAAAACAGTAACAGAAAGCATGATTTGATCTTTTCCTAGGCGGAGGCAACCTGTCCCTTTGTGGCTTGTTCTGGATTCCAAAGTGGCAACCTGACATGCCACAAGGGAAGGAAATTGCCGGCTCCTAAGCAGGGCACATATTTTGATATTGATTGCAGCCTATCGTTGCCTCCTTGGAGATTAGCTAAATTACCCTCTCTGTAATTGGGACTTGCACTTAAGTAGAACTCTACTGTGAGGGAAGATTTAAAATTCCATTAGTGTCAATGACAGCTCGGCAGTGGGTTTAAGACGGGCCTCGTCTGATCAGCGTCCAAAATGTTCAAGGTAATTGATGATAAAAAATTAGCCTGCCACAGCAGGGTGATTGATACCAGTGACTCTCTAATTACAGAGCGGCGTCTCTCCAAGGGGCCTTCTCACTTAGCCATTGTTGGAAAATCTCTACCCCTGCCTCTCGACTCCAAGAACAAATGACAGGGAATCATAATTTTCATTGACGGTGTACGTATGTGGTCTAATCTCTTAATGGCTCTTGAGTCATCATACCACTTTTAGTTTCTGCGCGCCCCCACCCTCTCTCTCCGGTATTATGACATTTCATTTGAGCTAATTCTCTTTCAGAAATACAGCCAGTGAGTGCGACGCTGGTGGTAAAGCTGTAATACTCTTCAACTTCTACTTTCCTTGCACCATATACATTTCACTTATAGAACTCTTGCTGACTTGTGCACTCATGTAGAAAATGTTCGCACTTAATGAATGAGTCCAGGTATGGTCTATAAGTTGAAGAGACGAGCTAATTGCTGATTTGAGTTTTGAGTTGGTTGTACATTATGCTAATGCATGAATCATAGAAATCACACCATGCTAGAGCTTTGATAGGGCCCAAAGAAATCAGGCCCGATCCGAACCCGAGCCGAGCCTGAACCACGGCAGCAGTTTTGGGCCTGAACCTGGCCCAAACTCAAATTTCCGCTTACCAAAATAAAAAACTAAATAAATCAGGCCCGAGCCGACCCGAGCCTGACCTACGACAGCAGTTTTGGGCCCGAATCCGCCGGGTCAGGTTAGGCCCAATCGGGTTGAGGCAGAGAATCAAAGCTCTACACCATGCAGTGCAACTATATGCTGAGATTTTCACATTTCCCTCATGACTCATTTAATACAGTTCAGTTAGACAAACATATTGTTATACCAGTATATGTAGCACAGTGCCTCTGACAATATTTATCCAAGGCATGTGCATTGAGTAGATTAATTACATTTTCAAAGGCTATGTACATGCACTGGATATGTAATCGCCTCTTTAAATCTAATCAGCTCTCTTACTGTTTGCAGCGATGCCCACGAGTCTTACAGTGTCATCATATAGTGGCACACACCTGGGGACATTTCTCCCTCCAGTGGAATGTGTTTGTGCTTAAGTGATGAACCAGACAGAAATCGATTCTCATTTGTTTCGTATGGTTCAAGGACAGGCGTTCTTGCCTCCATGTTTACTCTGCCTGTGCTCCTGTTACCATCGTGGCAATCAGCAGCACGCAAGCTCTTGGTCTCCTTGTTCGGAATCTCTGTCTGCCTCCTCCATGCCGCGGAAGAACAAGGTCTCATCTGCTTGCTTTATTTCACACCTCACTTGCCGTATTCTTCACGAAGCAAGACCTCCGACTCATCACTGCCCCAGATTGGCAAAAGAAATATTATGCAAATGCTCCCATGGTCTGCGGAACAGGAGGCGAGCAGAAGCATATTTTAGCACACCTTCATCCACTCCTGCACTAGTTCTCTTTTAAAGGGCAAACTATTTCCTAGATGAGGCTGTAATGAAACCTCTTTAGCTAAGTGGATATGATTTTTTTTTTTTGAGAGAGAGAGAGAAATATCAGAAGGGCAAAAAGGTGAGCTGAAGTTCGATTGCAAAACAATGAAGTTAAATCATACCCAGCTACAGAAAATTTAGTTTGAAACCCTTAGGCAAGATGAGGCGGACAATGACAGTGGATTGGAGAGTCTGTTTTTGAAGGTGCGGCTACGTGACTTTGGTATAGAAGCAACTACATGTCACAAAGGTGGTAAATGCAATGCATTTAATGAATAATACATGTATTTTTTTGTGAAAAATAATAAAACTGGGTCTGGCTTACTAGTTGCCTCAGATGTTGCCCTCAGTTTCACCCCTGTGTCACTTTGTGGCCCATTTGGAGATCAAACCTACCACACCTTTAACCACTCTGGCATCAATAAAATATTGACTGTAAGAGCTTACGGCACGGTTAAATATTTACAGGTAGTACAGCTCAGCGTGATACATGGTGTGATGTTTGCATTATGTGAAAAAGACCTGGATGCTGTGATGTCCTGCGATTCCTAATTGAAAATGTGTTTCTAGGGATGATTTTATCACCTGTGACATGGTATCGCAGATGAGTGACAAAAATGTCACGCATTACCCTGTCATGTCATGTCATCTCAAGCCAATAGTTTCTGGCCTACATATTTCCTCCAAGTTGATGCTGCGGCTTTACAGGCTGAGTGTGTGTCTTTTATGCACCAACATACATGCCACTGGATGGATCCCGCTGGGTGATCCCTTTTTATGCCCACGGAATCCAGACATGAGGAAATGAGAGTAAATTGAATCAGCGTTGTGAGTGACAGGAGCATTATGGGCCAGGGTTGGCCGTCGGCAGCCAGGCTCCCAACAGGATAGAGAAGAAAAGATCAATCACAAGGGCTTTGTAGCTCTTATCCATTAAGGTACATAGTCACACAAGAACACCACAGCCAAGTCACTCTGAGTGGCTGGGAAAGTCTCGCCTTTCAAATGAACCAGTGATGGGAGTATAGTGGGAGGCTCATTTGAATGTGTGTATACTTCTGTAACATGGAATAGATGCAGTGAAAGGGCAGATACATCATGATGTATAATCAAAGTAAAAGTAAATACATGTCTGGTATGTATTTACAAAGAGAGGAGAAGGCAGTAGAGGGTATAATGTAAAGGTCAACTATTAATTCCCTCGTCCCTGAGGACACAACTGCCAAGGCCATTCGGCACCTTGGCCATGAGTATTTCTCACCTCAGAAGTAAATGAGCACAGTGTCATCTTACATTGGGCTGTGGTCGCTTTAAGTTGCTCAAAAGTTCCGTCCTGCTGTCAAAGTCAGCACTGTGAGTAAAAAAAGTGCATCTTAGCACCTTTATCGGATCTTCCGCTTGCGAATCCAAGGGTAAACGCCAAAGAGAATAACAAGGGTTTCCCAGATTTCATGTTCATTCATACGTTCTTGGGATTAAACTGTTATTTTGCTTTTGTTTACTGCTAATTATTATAAAAATGGTTGTTCCTTTTGTTGCTAGTCAGTAACCCACACACACCTCCCATTTCAGCCTGCCAGCTGGTGAGCTAATGTTCAAGCTGTGATATTCCATAGACATTCCAAAACTGAATAGATATTGCCATCTATAAATATAGAACCAGTTTGCTGGCTTAGAATAAAAGAAATCAAATATAGATTTTACAACAGAAGTGGTAAAGTTTGCTTGGATTTGTTTTTCTTTAGCTGTGGATCTATAAAGGATATGCTAATGGTATTTCCATGGGAACAAATAAAGCTTTATTTTGCTGTCCCATTTCACCTTGGTATCCAACACTAGAAGGTAATATACTTAGTAATACCAAATGTACCCAGTATTTAAAGGGGCAATGAGATTTTTTCATTGCCTGCAACATGTCCATATTACATGTATGGGATTTGATAGGATTTTGATATCAATTACTCAGCAAGTACTGATATTTCTGGCTTTCAAAACCCATAATTTGTAATCCACTTGTAATTTTTCCAACCTTCCTGATTTTCTTGGAAGACCCCTGATGTCCCTCTTTCAATTTTCAAGCTAAGCTATGGACAGCAGTGTATGGTGTTACTCCTGTTCTGTAATTTCAGACAGCTGTGCACTTTACCTCTAAATGATCTTAATGATCTTAATTAGTTCAGGAGAGGTTAGAGCCAAATGGACATATGGAATTAATGGGCTGGTGGCATCTAGAATTTTATGTTCCAGTTAAATTGCAAAAATTAGTTAAAATGGTATATAATTTTAGGAACAGATTTATATTTTGTAAAACTTTTTTGCATGATGATGATACATAATTCATACTGTATGGTACATACCTATTACTTAATAGCCTCAAAATTATATCATTAACTTACCATGTATTATCCTAATACCTGGCGTGACTGTAAAAGGAAGGATTTTGTCCATATTCACCTTATCGCTGTATTTATTTCTGTATTCACTAAAATACTTAGTAACTTAACTTTCTTACATTTATGGTTAGTGAAGAAGGGCTAATGCTGTGTTGAATTTCTGACTATCTCTGTCGTCCTGCCAGTGAAGCAGCTAGCAAAGTAAGCTTGTCACAACCGTACTGAAAGATCCTGGACTTGAACCACTCTGATAACTGTAATCTCTAATCTCTTCAGAAACCTCCACTGCAACCTGGCTAAGCTTGTGAATCCTGGATATGATGGAAATATCTCATACTTTATCCAGGTCTCTCACAGCTGGAATACTGCCCATTGTATTTAGGATTACTGATTATTACCTATGTTACTGATAATGATTCTCTGGCATCTTTCATCCATCCATAATTATGTCTAATAATCAGTCACACAAATAACCCTCTGAACTTTTGTTGTGAGCTTTATAGAACCCCAGTGCTGTTTATGCCCTGTCATTTACAAGTACATATCTGATGTCAGCAAAATCCCTTGTAATTATTAATGTTTTGTCCTTACAATTTTATAGCTGGTCTGCTAAGAGTAATTTTGAATAACTATAATGAAAGAATGGGCCATGACTAAACTCATGTCTGTTTTAAATTACTGTAATAACCAGTATTATCCGGTTTGCATTGGAAACTTCGAATGTCCTGTGTATATAAATGCTGTTTCAGGCTTTTCCACACTACAAGAATAACATTCTAGTGTATTCATATTTTTATTTATTTATTATGGAAATATTCAGGTAATGAATAGAAGCATAAATAATTATTGGCTACCAGTCAAAGTACTGATATCAACCCATACTGGTTGAACCTATAGGCAGGAACTACTTTCTGAACATTTAATCGTCAAGATGTGAGCTCTTCTGTACCAAAAGGGTTTTCTCTGGAAGACAGTAAAACACCATGTAACTCCTTTTTTTTTTTAGTGTGTTTGACATTATCTTGTTGTGAGCCATTAAGCTCCTATAAGTTGATTTGTCAACACATTGTAAGGTGCCAAGTACAAAAGTATGAAGCTTAGGGGGACATTTCTCAACATAATAGGACAACATAATAGAGAGCCAAAGGGAACATAAACTCACCCTTAATTGTGTTTTGTATGCAGTCTGACATTGTGACACAATTAACAAACGTAGTGAATGTAATACAGTAACTCTGACGAAGGCTTTAGACAACTGCGGAATCACCTTTAGAAAATTCATGACAATATTTTGAAGGCGCTGGCTATTAAAAGGCCTCTTATTACTCGTGGCAGTTGTACTGTAACTGTAAAGTCAAATCAAACAGTAGAAATCAAAGGTTACCATCTAAAGGCTTTTATTAGCTTTTGATAGTACAAAAACCGTCTATGGCAGCGACAAAAGAGCAACTCTGTCAACGTGACGTATTTATGAGATATTCATGCTGAATTTAATCTATAATTCACTATTTACATAATTGATCAGGTTGTCTGTGGACCATATTAATGGGTAGTGACAGGTCTTCAGATGAGAGGGTTAGCTGGGTGATTGTATGAGTTCAGGAAGCCGAACAGCTGAGTCGCTACTCGTTTAATGCAGCATTTTCCCTGTGGCTTGTGAGTTGGATGGTGACGAGGCCACTGGAGGGTCTTAATGACCAAATCGAGTTAGGTAAATCACCACCTGTACCCCACCAAACAAGATGATATCAGAGTGGAGTGACTGAGCTCTGGCATCGTTTGTCTTCCTCTTCCCTTTACCCGGCATGACTCGGATTAAATGGGCCATTCTTTATCATCACTGACAAATGTAAGGGACATGGTCTACCTGTCACAGCGGGAGCCAGTTAGAAAATATCAAACTAAACAAATAAAATGCTCAAGCCGTTTTAGGACTGACAGTGATTCAGAAGTGCAAATTAATAATCCATGACAAAAAAAGTGGTTATCCATACCATCGTTGCCGCAAAAGACGCAATGAAACCATCTGTTGTTATCAGGGACGTCCCAGTGGGGGGACAAGAGGGACTGACTACCCCGGGCCCTAAGGTGGGCGGGCCCTCCTGAGACCTAAAACTGAAATGCTTATTTTTGACTACAGATTTCAGTTTTACTGTCCAAAAGTTGTACGTCCAGATAAGCCTCTATGATATTTCAGGTGCATCAACACAGGTGGATCATTGTTATGACAATTATTTTAATGTACATATTGCCCATGGTAAAGAGACAAACATGGACACATATCGTCACTTTTTTGACAGCAGTGATGATATTGAACCGGTAGTAGCTGTTGGAGGAAGAGAGAGACCTTTGATGGCTAATTAGTGTCGGCAGCTGTCAGAACAGTAATGGCCGAGATTTGAAAGTTTTGATACTACGGTTATATTTATGCTTTCACAGCTCGCTTTGTTCTCTTAGGGATTATTGGATTGCTGAGGACTGCGATGGGGAGAGAGAGAGAGGGGAGGGAACATCAGATTTCCTCTTCCCGCGGTGGATGTGACCACATTAATTATAGATCTTGGAAGCGGCAGTTACATTCTTTCCACATATTTTTAGAATATGAGAGGCTGATTTATTTCTTTAATCAAGACGACAGGTGTCAGCTCAGTTCAGAAAAAAGATACTGAAAGCTACTTAAAGTTGTCAGACGGTGACATTTTGAGGAAGCTGAGGTGTGAAGCGTCTATTTGTGAATTCTGGCCCAAGGCTAAGGCGGGGGGAGGTTGAGGTGAGGGTGCTACATGGATATCGAATTATTATAACATGTGACCCTTTATATTTTGAAAATCACCTCATTTCCCATGACCAAGGGTGGAAAGAATACCAAAATATCCCACTGAAGTAGAAGTGCTGCTGCTTTGCTGAAATTTTACTGAAACAGAAGTGGAATTGCAAGCCCGGTCTGCTGAAATTTTATGAAGTGAGCATGTTGTCTTAAAATTAAAACATATACTCAATACACACACAAAAAAGAGAGAAATACTCCCCATCACGAAAAATTGACTAGAAAAAGACCGTAGCTTGACATTGATCTAAGGCAGTTGGGGGTGGTGGTTCGGCGAATACATTAGTATTCAACTCTTATGACCTGGGTTTAATTTATATGCATGTGAAGAACCTCAGTGAAGTTTAATTTCTTTATATGCAAAAATGCCTCCACAGACTGAAATCATGGAATAAGCGCATTCGATGTTTGAGTCTACACGGTTCTCATCATTGGCCTGACTCACAGATAAACTAGAACAGCCAGGCCTGTGCTTGCCTGACTCTGTCCCTCGCAATGTTTAGTTGTCGCCACTAGGAGGCTCCACTGTCTTATTTTGGAAAAAAGAAAGAAGTTAGTAAGTCAGTGAGTGATATACCAATTAGGCCTTAGTAGGGGGCTGGCAATTATGTGCTTATTCCACAGTTTTTATCAGTTGATTCTATGGTCTAACCCTAATCCTAATCCTACCAATCAAACAACCAGCCTAACGCAAACCAATAATAATGTAACTTTAGAAATGTAAATGGTGCTTTCAGTTGGGGTCGTGTTTACTGTGTTCACAAGAGTCCATATGAACGATTCACTGTTATGGTCATGAGTTTGTAGGTGGAAATTTTCTCACAGCTCTGTTTCAGCTCCTTTTAACAATATATTAAAAGAAAATGTTGATATTCCCAATGGTCTCGTGTTTTTCCTCAGTCACTGGCTTTTGCATTTCCCACGTCACCCACTAGCTAGCTAAATCGTTATCCTCAGTGGTTTCTAGATGTATCCTCACAACCAAAACTCACCACTTTACCACGTGAACATCAAGCATATCGTGTTCTCGCCCTCCCATGTCACAACCATGATCTCATGCAGCATAAGTCCCCATCAGGGATTAATTTCAGCATTTAGTGTTCCAGTAAGCTAATGCGACTTCTCCTTCCCATGCTGTAGTGGGTTTGATGCACATGTAAATTATGACTGGCCAGTTTCTTATGTGATACTTAATGGAGAGCTCATTAAAAATGTACACTATAATGGACCCCATTAATAATATAGTGAAGTACAGTACAGTAGTAAAATGCTAGCCAAGTGTTGAAATAAATGTAAAATTACTAACTTAACACTCAGAGAGGTACAAGAGTACAAAAACTCCTCTCACTTAAAATAACCAGAGAAAATGTGATTTGTTAATTCCAAATTTGCCTACGGCCAGTATGCATTGACTGAAGGGTACAGGAAAGATACAAAATAATATAATGTATAACAATTTGTAGCCTATAACTTTCTTGCTGTAAGGACTTGGAGAAAATAGATAAAAGTCTGAAGTTTTGTCACATTTTATTCTCTAGTTGTTCAAAATTTAAAGAAGCATATCTCGCTACTTGTTAGGTATTCGTGATGTTTGCAGTTGCACAGTGCATTAACACAATGGTTGATATGTGTTTCCGTCTATAGATAGCTTATCCATTGCATAATGCTGTATGACTAATGGGATGAATAAACAACTTACCTGTTTTTTTGTTTTTTTTTAGATGCATTTTATGAAGCACTGCTGTGGGACTTTCCCGTTCTCACATGGCGTTTCAGAAGCTGGGAAGCCATTAGGACTTGGCAGGGTACACGATACATCCTAACTCTAATTTGTTTAGCCCAGGGATTAAATTAGCTCATCCAAGAGCTCATTTGAAAAAGAGAAGATTAGGCCCTTTCCTTTCGCTGTTTTCTAGTGTCACCTTGGGTGGAATTTCCTCTAAGTGTGGTGCAAAATGATCAATACCCTGAGTAGTGTAAAATGGCAGGTGACATCCTCTGAAGGGGAGATGTGATAATGGATCCCACGCCACGTCTGATACCAGAGGCATGTCAGTAACCTCTTCCTCCGATCGCTCTTGCGGTCTGCACCAGGTATATCATCATATCAGCTGATTGTTTTCAATGTGACTTTGATTGATATCAAATTCACGCTGTTTTCTAGTTCACAGACCAGAAGCCGGCTCTCATGGGGTATCAGTTACTTGCGAGTCACCACATTACCTTCCTTACAACTACACTTTGATACATGCGATGGCACCACAATGCTTCAATCTACTCCATCTTCCCATCCGGGATGTGTCATGTTTTTTAGATCAAGAGGAGTGGATGAAGTCACTCAATTCTGACAGAGCATTACATCCCTGAGAAATATGTCCTACAGTATGACAGCTGAAGTAGCAGCCATTTTTCTATCTCTTTCTCCCCCTCACTCTCTCTTATTTATTTTTTATTTGTTTGTTTGCTCCTTTTTTCCTGTAGATGGAAAGCACTGGCTCAGCTGAGGATTGATTTGCTTGAGTGATGAAAGAGTGTTTGCTTGAGTGTTTGCTTGATGGTAAAAGCACATTTACTGCAAGGCAACAGCTATATGGTATTTGATAGGAGGGACACGACGGAACAATTGGGACATTTGTAACAGTTTGTAACAGAACAGGTGTTCATGCAACATTTCAAATACATGTCCATTTCGCTACTATCTATCACCGATTGATGTACCACAATATTGATTCAACCTATATCCAGTGCAGGAAAGCTTTTACATTTGCTCTTTTTAAACTCCTGGTGTCTGGTAGCTCTTCCCTGGGAAAACTCCTCTGGCATTCTCTGAGAAGTGCAGTGCAAAAATACCACAAGAATGAGCCTTTCGTAACGAAGACGTCACGAAAATAAAAAAGAACCCTGTGGATTATGGACCTATCACATTTAGATACTCTACTTAAGTTGTACTGTATGTAAATGCCAGGGATGCGATAATTATGTTTCAATGGTGATAAAATGTCACATTCTTACCCCTGGTAAGGTATTCTTGCTTGCTGCGATAAAGGCATTTCATGTGCTGTCAAATGAACATGTCTGCACATTGCATCAGTCTTACTGTGGATAACTGTGCACAAGTGGCAAATCAGCCTAACACCATTCAGCCATCTAGAGTCAATCACAAAATGAGTGTGCTGACCAATCCAATATATTATTATCAGCCCCATTTGGATTCTTTTCATAAATATAAAAATAGACATTTTTCTAGGGGAGAATGTAAAGGGGTGTGTGTGTGTAGGGGGGGTGTAACTCAGGTATTACAGTGCACAGATATCTCTGCATGTATAAATAAACAACCATGGTCAACAAAAACATGCTGTGATTCCTATCAACAGAAAATGCAGGCAATTTGTGCAGAGGCAGTTTTTTTTTTTTTTTTTTTGTCAGCTCTATTTGCTAGATTTCCATACCCCCTCCCCCGCTGTTCCTCCAGCCCCGTGTCTCACTGGCCAGCAGGAAATAGGCATTCAATGCTTTCTAGATGACTTCCTGAAAGAAATGAATCTCCCACGGAAAATGAGAACAATGAATAATGAAACACTGAATGGGATGTGCCTGACCCGTGCTATTCATACAACCTGTGCCGTCCCAGAGAGCCATGTATGAAATCGAAGGGTTGCAATCACAGGGCTGGAAAGAGCCATTGGTCGGGCCATTAGAGTGAAGGGAAACAAATAGGTTTCCTTGGCACACATACTGTAAAATCGGATGATTTAGACTAGACGCAGACCAGATAGCTTAAGTCAAGATAAATTACATATTTTCCTTCATTGATAGCATCCTGCATTTCCTCTGGGAATCGTGGAATGTCCAGGCACAGCCACTTGACAACTATTTTTAGGCTTTGCCTGACCTGAGAAATTGAAAACTTTACTCTGCCTCTATGCCTAAAGTGTAATTGAACACAAAGTCCCCCAGGGAGAAATAATGGAATTGAATAGACCATTTCCACAGTACGTAGCCACTTTACAGAAGAGTCCTAACAGCATCATAACCCCGCAGAGAAAATAATCCACCAATGAGAGTGACAACTGTATGGCACCAGAAGAATACCAGGGGCCAGGAGGTATTCTTTGGTTTGAAAGCCTGTTTCTCTGCCGCACATTAGCCCCAGCAGGACGGCCGAGAAAAGGAAGGCAACAATGTTGGTTGCGCCGTTTAAAAAGGCTCCGACTGCAGCCCTCCAGCTACCACCGCAATCCTGACATGAAGGAGTCAGCTTGAGCACTTACAAATCTTTCTAATCCTTTTCAACATAGAGCAGCATTTGCCAGACCCCTGCTCCTCCAGGGTCTTAGAGAGAGAGCGAGCACAAGAGAATGTATGTGCATGGCCTGTCAGAGAGTCTGGATGGGGGAAGGACTTTTGAGAGTCACTGGGAGCGGGAAAGCACAGTGGGCTCCTCAGTATGAGACTCCACATTCTTGTGTAGAGCTATCATTTACCCTGCGGGTGTCTGGGTGGCTTACCACATGTGCGTTACTTAAAGCTGTGAATGGCAGGCTCAAGTAATTACTGCACACGGGCTGAGGTGCCTGTGTGTGTACGACGGCGGCACATTCTAATGAAGCGGCGTTCATTTGGCTGTGTATAAACATACTGAATGCGGTGGCACGGGCGCCTATCTGACACGGCGCGCTGACTGCTGCGTTTTGGGTCACTGGGCGCTGTTTACGAATCATCGATTTTGTTGTACAACATCGCAAGACACAAGCTAGGCTTTGCCTCATCACAGGCCGAGCATTCCTAGGGAGACGTCAACAAATTGGGAGAAGACGGGAGGGAAGTGGGGGGTGGGGGCGCACCATGAAG
>OMKZ01023481.1:6707-47267 GCA_900302535.1 Neoniphon sammara
TGATCGTGTTGAAAATGTCATCACTTTTGCTGTAGAGTTTTCGTATCTCCAGGTGGCCTGGAGTGCTGGCGTTCCGCTCACACACACGCACACACACACACACACACACACACACACACACAGGGCCAATAGGGGATATCCAGCAGCTAAATCCAAAAAGTGGTTAAAACACATCCTTTCAACACAATAAACCTTCCTACATCCAACGTCCAATTATCTATTGCCTGAAGCTCGCATATATGGCACTAATAGGTTTTTAGCTCACTGGTGAGTGGACCACTGATGCTGCATTCAGTGATGTTCAGTAAACTCTGGAAAAATTTGTTCACATCAACCTCCCACTTGCAAATACAAATATGATATGTGGTATTTTTGGTAGGATGTGATTTATCTGGTGCGTCAACATAAGCAGTAAACATGGCAACAAATTTACAGCAGTCCACACTCACAAAAAATAAGAAACGTCTGCTGTAATGTGCTTATGGTTGATTCTAAATTCAAAAACACAAATGATTTTGAATGTAGGCGGTCCAGCAAGTAAAACCGGTGAAGAATGCTTTCATAATGAAGAAACAAAATCCTGTTTTTACATTTTTTTCCATTCTGATTTGAAGATTTGGCAGAGGACCAACAGCAGCAAAGTGAAAAAAGGAAGCGTATTATTAATGCTTAAAGTATCAAATGGACTCTTATAACTGGCATGTTGTTGTAATTGTGCAGTGTGAGTGTTGCCGTGTTGAAAGACATCTTTTAATCACTTTTTGGATTCAGCTGTTGGAAAATGCTCGTTAGTCCTATGTGTATATTGGACAGCAGTGCTCTCAGCAACCTGGAGCTATCTAAAGCTCTAAAGTGAAGTAAGTGATGACATTCCCAACACAGAGCACTGTCATGATGGCAAACACGAGGGCAAAAAACCCAGGTTGAAAATAACTAGAATTATCCTTTTAATCTGTTAAACCCCACAGGACCCTGTGCTAGGCTAGCTTGTTTTTGTATGACAAAACCGTAATCTTCAGTGCTATTCTAGTATGTTATGTAAGCAAGACTTTGAGAGGCTAATGAGATTGAAGCAATTATATTTGTTATTGAAGTGTAATTGCATCGAGAACATTTGCTGATCTGTCTGATAGGTATGATTGGCTATTAAGAGAGAACATGCACGTGCTATTTTAAATGTAAATACATAATGAATACAGTGGAGCTACAATGCCAAAGTCAAAGTCATGCCATAGCAAAATATAGCATGTTCCATTTTGGAGAATCTGAACAGTAAAGGGATTTGGAGGTTAGTGACCACCACAGAATAAATTTACACTTGCACAGGAAATGTATGTTCTGGGAATCTTCTGTAATTTACTGTGGCCTGTCACAAAAATAAACCTTGCAGACGCAGAGTGATCAGTAGCAAGCCATCAGGTGGTCTTGACAAGCTGTTTCCAGTGGCTTTGTTTTATTGTCAGCTCAATAGGGCCGGCTTGGAAACAAATCGACTTACAAAGCCGGGTTACTTGCTATTCTTAGCCTGACATTTGTACATAGGGTGATATAATAATAAGAAGAATGAAAATAATAGGGTCATTCATACAAACCATCGACTGCAGTGTACTTTACTGTTAACTATTTACTGTGCAGCCATTTACAGTTAAAAAACAAGAACGAACCTCCTACTGTAGCCCATTCATCCATCTCATGCTGTACACAGAAGTTGTGTCTGAGAGGATGTAGACTGCCCCATAGGAAAGAGTGGGCTTCCTTTCCCGACAGTTCACACCCCAGCTGTGAGTCTGTCTGAGAGGATGGGAGAGGAGGATGAGGGCAAATGGGAGAAACAGAGGGTGCCAGTGTGACACTTCCTCTCCACTCCCCATCTCCACTCCGTACTGCCTTATCTCGGCTATTTGCCCAAGGTCCCTGCCAGTCCTTGGAGGAGTGATGTATGAAGCAATGACATTACCACCAGTCGTTTCCTCCGCTGTGGCTGCCAGCAGTTTTAATCCAAATTGCGTGACTATCACTTAAATGCCAGCTTCACCTATACAAGGTACTGCGGTTCATGTCAGACCTATATACCAGGGGAGGAGGAGAAAGTGCTGTCACGGATGTAGAGGCATGCATTACCATCTCACTAAGCACTGTCATGATTCAGGCTTACAGCTTGCGCCCCCCCAACCCACAGGAACCTAAAATAGCCAGCATTGTGCCTCGCTGAGGATGTGTCGTTGTTTCCTGTCCCTGGAAGTGAAACAAGCTATGACATGTGTTAGCTAGGGGTCCAATGGCAAGGTCATTCACTGCCCAACTCCCCTTGGTGCTGACGCACAGTAAGTCCTGGCAACACAGGCCAGGAAATGCTGATATATTCAGCAACTACACATGAACACAGACACACTTGCACACAAATAATTGCACACACACGATCACACCTCTTGCGTGGTTCTGTACACAGCTGTTTTCAGGGAACACAAAAGCCGCCTTCCCATTCATATATTCTTTCGCAACCTGACAGATTCTCACATTCACAGGGCATATTTTGGAACATTTTGTCTTTTTCCTCCCTTCTCATCCCTCTCCTATGGAATTTGTGGAGTCTTGGACACAGCTGGATCCCCTCTCTCTCTCGCTCCCCTTCTCTCCCCGTCTCAGTCTCTCTCCTGCCTCATCTAATGCTTTCTTTCCACTGGGCTCTTTGCCCAGACAGCGACATCGCTTTCCCCTTCCAATGTCTCGGAGTGAAATATGCAGGTCTAAAAATATTCTTCCACTTTATCCAAACAACAGCAAAAAATGCTGTTCTTGGACCAGGAGTGGCAGGCTTTTTCCCCTGGGCCATTTCTCTGGTTCCTGAGAACAGAGAAAGTCGGAGGTTGATGTCCAATCTTGCCAGGACAGGGAATGCATGTAATCTCTCTTGTCAGAATATCTCTCATGCCCTTCAGTTTAGATCCAAACATTTGAGTGTGGCAAGCTGCATTCATAAGCAAGCTCTATCTGGCTGGATTTGTAGATAAGTCTATTTTATGTTATTTTCTCAACCCTTTTTTTTCGTGAATCCATACAGCTACAAAGTATTTCAGGCCAGATGTGGACTATTATAAGAATTGCTGATTTATTCATTCACATATAATGTCTCAGTAAACCCTCACTTGTTTCTGTCCAGTTTACCATAGCAGCTGCCATATCTACAAACTGCTTGATTTCTCTATGCATTCTCAAATTACTGTCCATTTGCAATGCTATGATTATGTTCTTGTATAATCTTCTGGGTAGTGAGTGATGCGATGTTGGATAAGTTTGTAAGCAGCTGGTAGCTGCTTTGGCACATTGCCTTTCAAAGCATTTAGATTAAACATGATGCAGCATTCAAGTCTCAATGGACATGCTTCATTTACTATCATACAGATGCTGATGTAACTATACCATGTAGACTGGGTGAGCACCTAAGTAGAAAATTAGATGTCAGTGGAAAATGGGATGGTCAAGAGCAGGTCTGTCAATTGGATTATCAAGCAGACATCCTATCATAAATATTTATTAACTTATAGTTGTGGCACTTCAGACAGCTCAGAAGAAGTTTTTGTGTCCAGGGAGTAGCATTGACACATTTACTGATACTGATTGTGATTTTTTTTTTTTAACTGAAGCTGCGGATGATCAAGAAAAAAAATAAAGGAGTAAATCTTTATTTTTTTAATGAAATATTTGAATAAAAAACAAACAAAGAGAATATAGCAAATAAAAAGATGAGAGAGATACTGTCAATATTAAAAATCTGCTCCGGTTCGCACCCTTTCCTGCGTGTCACCCCACCTCTCTCCCTCGTCTTTCCTGTCTATCTCTACTGTTACTGTCAAATAAAGCAGAAATATTAAAAAATAAATAAATAAAATAAAAAATGAGAGGGGAAACATGGACACACCAATATCCAAAAAAATAACAACAAAAGGCAGACATCAGCCCGATAAATCGGTCTAACCTTACTAAGAACCATCTGTCTTCACTTCCAGTTCACTAAATAGCACAATTTCTTATTTCATGATTTTCAACAACAATAAGCTGGTAGGCCAGCAGCACAGCTGACCCTCCTGGCTCAGCAGCTCAGAAACCAAACTATGCCGGCCCTCCTAAGTTAACAAATTTGTTCGGATTCAATATTTTGCTCCTTTTTGCTTCTTCCCCTCTAGATATTCCCCGACCCCTCAGACTTTGATCGATGCTGTAAGCTGAAAGACCGTCTGCCGTCCATCGTGGTGGAGCCAACGGAGGGGGAGGTCGAGAGCGGGGAGCTTCGCTGGCCCCCGGAGGAGTTCCTGGTCAGTGAAGAGGAAGAGGAGGAGGAGGAGGAGGAGGAGGAAGAGGAGCAGAATAATGGCAGCATCCAAAATGGACAGCCAGCACAGAATTCTCAGCACTAGAGGCCGAGTTGCAGTGTTTTCTCTCTTTTTCTCTCTTTCTCTTTTTCTCTCTCTCTCTCTCTCTCTCTCTCTCTCTTCCCCCCCTCCTCCTTCCCCCCTCACACACACTGGTAACATTGCACCTCACCACTCCAGCAGACGAACGGGCAGGCACACATTCAAAACGCCTAGTGATGCCATCTCGTTTCCTTTGACACCAAAGCATCACTCCCACAAGAGAAGCAATACATAAACACACACGGTTCCTCACAAACACACAATAATTTATCTTCCTGGACCTCGATCACCCACCCAGTCAGACTTGAAAGGAAGACTCACGCACTCTCTTTCTACCATGCATACCACCCTGTGTGTCTCGGCCCAGAATGGATGTCCCATCGGACAGCGGCAGCTCAGTGCTCCATGGACAGCTCTTACACTGCAGGGTGCTACTACTGCTCCCCATTCTTTCCTCCAAAATGGCTGGCGTCATGACCCCAGAGACTTCACACTCACATACATAACTAATGTGGTACCCGTGGGAATTTATTGTCTTCAGTATATTGTCCATGCCTGTGTTGAGTTTCTGGATTGATATTGTGGTTGCCATCGCCGTCTATAGATTTGTCTGTTCTTGAGAAGTGGGTGTTTTGTGTAAAATGTCACTGGGATTTTTTTTTTTTTCATATTGGTGCATTGTGACAAGGGTAAAGGATTCCTCTGGATGACGCATAGGTTTTTTGAGCTTATATCAGGCTTTCACATAAAAAGGACAACCTGGAATCAGTTGAAAAAGAAAAAAAAAGAAGTGAAGGAAAAGAAACTGGTAGTTGATGCCATGCTGTTCTACATACATGATGAATCCATTGTACAAAGGCTTGTTATGCACTGAGGCGCGCGCACGTGCTTTGATCCTGTCCTCACCTTAGCCCCCTAGAAGCCTTATGATGAACAGTATTTAGAAGAGAAAGTCAAACTGGTAGCAAGTATAAATGAATGTGATGCAAGCAGGTTATTGTTCAAAAGGGGAAAGCTGAGTAAGGACTTTAACAGATGAAAAATTGTGACTTTTTTTCCATGCAGAATTTTATGTACAGACCCAGTGAAGGACGTGTAAATACTTGTTCCCCAATGAGCCAACCCTGAACCCTTGTAGTGCTTTGATCTTGTTTGTACCATGGGTTCGGTCGACTTTATTCTCAAAAGAAACTCATATCAAAGACTGAAATAAGCTCTGAGCTGTACACACCTGAAAGTTGACCGTCCTATCTTACCTACCTAGTCTTCCTGTTCTTTTGAAAACTGATGAAGTTAAACGGCGTGAAATGCAAAGGATACACAACGTAGGATCAATGAGTTCACAAATAATGATAAAGGCAATAGCTGAAACAATGTTGCATTGTACGTTAAACTTGAAGTGTGCTTTACATCATTAAACTCCTGGGTTTATCATAAAACTAGTCCTTTAGTTTCTCAGAATGAGTTCAACAAAAAAGATTTACGGGGAACTGGATTTCTTTCCCTTTCAGTGTGTGCAATTTTCAAAGCAATGGTGGTCATTTATTTGTGAATAACTCATTGATCCTGCTTCACATCATATGATATTTTGGTAATTTGCCTGTATGCAATTTCAAAAGTTGTGGGTGTTAATTTTTTCCCCCACCATTCATTTATTCCTCTTGGAGCAATTACGACTGTCAGTCATGTTGTGGAGACAGTATCTAAATTTTGTGTGCACGTAATCTGTTCTCTCTTGAGATACTGTTCAATGAACGTGTCTGAAATTTGTCTCTGGTCTTCTGTAAGTTCCAGTTTGAATGGCATTAGGGCTGTGTACAGAACATCTCCTTTTCTCTTTCTGCTGTCTGTCACCTACTGGTCCCACATTGTTTTTGTAAAGCTCAGGGAGATTAGCCGCCATCTTCTCGTTTATTGTTTTTTTTTTTTTTTGTATTTAGACCACTTTCTCTGTGACAAATGCAGAGGCTGTAAATAAACATTTGAATTTGCTATCCAACCTTCTTGACTCTGCTGCGTTAATAATTGACTCTCAAGAGTTGTATTGCCATTTCTATGGCGCGACGAGAAGCAAAAGAGCTCTTCACAGGGGTAATCCTCCAGTGCATCAAAAGAGTTGTTTTCAAGAGAACTTTGCTTTTCTGTTGCCTTTCATTTTCCCTCTTGTGAAACCCCCCTCTCTCTCCCCACTCACTTCACCTGCAGTGGTTAGAGATACGTAGTGTTAACTTCCTGCCTGGCATCTCTTGCATGCAGGATCTCTCTCTTTCTCTCTCTCTCTCTACGAATGAGGGTACATGTTTCAAATATAGAAGCGAGAAGAGGCCACATGCTACTTCCTGTCTTCGACCTCCACACAAACACAAACACACAACCCTAGCTCCTAGTCACAATAAAATCTCGTTCTTGCACCGTGTTTTGCACCGAATAGTCTCTTGTGCTTTGATTTCCATCTTCTTTGGAGAGCAATGGCACGTTTAAAATTTTCACAACAATGCCATTCCACCATCTGGAGCACATTGGTGGGAGCTACGACCTTTTGGAGGTTTTTACTGTTACAGAAATATCAAGGATCAAATTGGTATAAAAGCTTATGGAAGCAACTCCTCACGCTCTGCCCATAAACACTCACCACAATGATATAAGAGCAATAAAAAAGTGGTTGAGTGGAAAAGCACTAATGGGGAACTGGGGGATTTACAGGAATAAACACAAAGCTTTCTGATCACTATTACAGTGGAAACTTCTCAGGTGATTTGCTGCCCAGTATTAGTGACCCATTAAGGTCAAGTTTGATTGCCTAGTACCGGGAAGAGTCCATCAAAAGTTGCTGTGGTAGGGCCTTTGGGGGCCAAGGGCCTCATAGATTGGCCAAGGCAGTGCTCTCAAGGCCTTAAGGTCACTTCCTGGAAAGAGAACAATGAACTGACATTCTATCCTGCTTCCTTCTTCCTGGAAAAAAAAACGGAGCATAAAGAGTTATTAATACACGCCGGTGATAATGGTTGAGGCACAGAGAGTGTCTGGTCCAGGGAGTTAGTAGTTACAACTTGCTTTGCCCTGCCAACTCTGGGTCAGCAATAAAAATTGAGTATGGCAGCATAAAATACACAATAATGTTAATAAGTCAAAACGTAGCAAAATTTATCAAACTTAACATGTTGTGTATTTGTGCAAGAATTATGTTTTCCTCAGGACAGTTCAAAGATTAATTACCATATTTCCTAACATCACAGTCTTGCATCTAATCTTGCCTTAAATTATTGTTTGATTTCACTGCAGATTCCAACACATCCCTTCACGTTTTGAATCTCCTGTATGAAAGTAAATGATTTATACTGTAAACGTGCTCATTAACCACCCTGCTGGTGGACAGAGGCAGCGGCGCTCATTTCACAGGCGATAAGATGAGAGCACCATGGTGACATCGGGAGACAGATTGTGTCTCCCACACCATTGTTGGCGTGCAGCGCTGTATGTTTAAATGTGTGCGAGAGCGTGTGGGTGCCAGGCTATGTATTAAAGTGAAGTCACTGATAGCTCTTCTAGCTCATTCTTGAAATTCTTTCCAGTGGAAACAATCTCATCACTGATCCCAGTGTGTCAGCAGAGTCTGACCCGCCAACCCCTGAATTCTCCCTGACTCCCAACTATAGTCCACACCAAAGCTGCTTCTCTCTCTCTCTCTCTCTCTCTCTCTCTCTCTTCTACACATAAACTCACAGCCAGACCAGCCCCTTCGCGCACCCACAACATAACCTCTCTCACTCAAATCTGGCATGTCACAAGGAAAAAAAAGGCTTATGAACTGTTTTTCCATTCCCTCTCCTTCTTTTCTTTTGGTTTCATTCTCCAGTTTGATGTTTTCTTGCTCTTTCTTTCCATTTCTCCCTGTCTCAGAGAGATTTCATCCCACTCTGTTGTTTCAGCAAGTTTCCCATACTTAAAGGGCTGTAGAAGCATACTCTGCATTCCCACAGTACAGGTTATATAATGAAAGTTAACATTTCATTATAAACAGTGCCTCTGCTCTTATAACCTTGCTATCTGAACATTACCAGAGTACTGTATGTCGTTAAGGTTTATTATCTGAGTTTGTGTGTGTGTGCGCGCGCGCGCGTGTGTGTGTGTGTGTGTATCTGTGCTGAGGGGGCACATGTACTTGGAGATTCTGTGTACAACCGTGTGTGTTATTATGAGCGCCATCTGCGTAAGGGAAAGATTCTTTTCCCATGGTTCCTCAAGTGTGAGAAGAAAGTAGAGCTCTCAGGACATGAGGCAAAAAAAACCTCTGGTAGTTATTTATAACCTGTCTGGAGACGGCCCACCAAGCATAGACACATATCTGGCACTGTCAACAAGGGAAGAGCTAGAATAAGATATGCAGAGAGGCATACAAGAAGAAGAGAGGGAGGATAAGGTGAAGGAGTCAGCGGAGGAAAGAGGGATGTGGAGGAGGTTCGTGAAAGGGAGAGCAGAGTATATAACGTGCCTGCACTGCAGCACAAGTAAAAGATCTGGTGTCTCCCGTTGTAGATCAACTGTGATAAGAGTTGGTGAGATAATGTAAAGTGCAAACACAGCAGAAATACCTTAGTGTCACTTCACCCTCATAAAACTGAGCACTGTGTGATTTTCCAAACACTGTTACAAAATGCAAAAACACTGTAAAAAGCATCAGGCCCCTAATGAAGACAAAAAGGCATCTTGCTTTTGTCATCTGCCCTTTCCCTGAATGCATCTGACATCTGAAAATCCCACAGCCTCAACGTGCCTCAGATGATACACCCATCAAGAACAGAAGACGACACAGCAATTGCAATTCAAAACAAAGCCTGCACTACTTCACAATTAATCAAAGTCAAGCACACTCAATTCTCTGCCAAACTGCTCTCTGCTCATGCACTTCACCGCACTGACCATGGAAGACATAATGCAACTGCTGGACGCGCAACCATAGCGCATATTTGCGCAGATGACTCGGAGCACCCTGGGATTCATTCTCTGTTTAACAGAGTGATGTAAGAGTTCACTGCCATCTTGTCCTCCAGCTTTTAAAGCTTTGATCAATTGAAGTCTATTGGCGCCCACATTCATATGTACTTTTGTGCGTTAATGTGCTAAGCCACAGGCTGCTGCTCTTCCATAGGCTGTTGTTGATATAAATAGACAGCTTATGGTCCCGCCACTCTAATCCTTATTGCCTAGAGACCAGAGTGGAAAAAGGAAGGAAAGAAAGAGAGAGAGTAGGGGGGCAAAGGGGGGTATGACAGACAGAGACATGGACAGACACATAAGGAGGCGATATTGGAAATACAGTGAAAAGACTGCTGTGCAATTACAGGTGTGAGACACAGAGATATGCATCGATGCAAAGAGGAAGTGAGGAGTGAAAGTGAAGAAGACTTGAGTTAATTCATCCATGTCCCCTCCCTGAACCCCCATAACCCCCTTTCTCCTTCCCCCTTTCCACAACCCGAAAAGCACAAGAGGTCATTGGAGGTAAGAATGTTCAAAAACAACAAACCAGATGAGTTTTTTTCTCAACAAAGCCTCGTTAAAGTGCTATCAATAGACTCCATTGAAAATAAACCAAAAACACAGCGCTCAGTGCCCAAAAAAAGACATTCTCTCTCTCCCACATAGACAAGCATAACTGGAATGGCATGCCTAACATGTATAAATGTCCACTGGCCTCTACCTTTATCTGTTAATTCACTCCTAACCTTATCTTTTAAGTCACTTTTATGTTGGTTTGCCTCACACATCCTTTCATATCAGTATTGTAATTATTATTTAAAAGTTTGATGTTTATAAATGATTTCCATGACTCTTAACAGAAGGCTCAGACACTTGGAATTCTCAAAGTCTGAGTAGGAGCACCTGATCAAATTGCTTTTGGTATTTTATCTTGGATGAGGTTCATTAATTCTGCATGGATGTGCGTCTCTGCTGGAGGTGAGTTGACGCCAAAGTAAAACAAGGAGAGCTTGCTTCAAAGCAAAGTGTTCCTTCTCACTCTGAAGTGATGCGTTGACCCTTGATAAGTTTATACTGATAAAGCTATACAGTTCACTTAGCCTCTCAGATAGAGTGCATGCCATAGGGAGCAGGTCATGGAAAAGTCTTGAGTTTGACTAAGTGCACTCTCTCTCTCTTTTACTCTGTCCGTCCATCCCTGCCTCATTCACCACACACGCATGCACACAAACAAGTATGAACGCTCGCACACATACACGCCAGAGTGAGTGTGCACGCACGCACGCACACACACACACACACACACACACACACACACACACACAAACATCACTGAATGCTGAGGTAATTCGTAACAGTAGAATGGCTCATAACTGTGGGTAAAAGAAACAAATGACACATGCTAGATTTACACTGCTTTAAAAGGCTATGTTGGAGGACTCAGTCAATAAGTATATCGTAACTATATATAACGTAACTATCCTTAAGATTTGAATGAGCTCTGACGTTAACGTGGGGATCTAATGGAAAAACATTGTTTAAAATACTACAAATGCGTCAACTAATTTCACTATCAACATCTGAAAGGCAGATAACGTTTAATATGAGAGGCACACCTTGGCATTTGAATAGATTTGATCCACATGCAGAGTATAATCCACTGTTAACACCTCAAAGACTGCAGCTTGCACAGACAGCACCCCCTGTTGATATATGGGTGCAAAGATAGGTGAGAGTTAGAAGTTGAGAGGTCGATTTAGCAAAACGGCATGGCGGCTACATTCTTGCTGCAGTCATAAGTAATACAAATATAGAAAGCGAGATGGATATTTATTCGTGTGCGCCTCAGCCAATTTTTCGCCAAAAATACTAAGACGGCCGCGAAATAGCTCCAGAATTCTTTCGGGCCTGGATGACTGCTAACGTTAACATTTGTTGATACAGTTTAGCTGGCTAGCCAACACGCTAGCTGGCTTGCTAGTATGTCGCAACCAAGTCGTTGACATGCTATCGTGTGTCCGTACTTGTTGGAGCTAGCACACCTCAGTGGCTAACTTTGATTCTGAAGGAAGATAGGACTTTATAAAGGTGGGTAAAGTCGTTTGCCATCATGCCAGTCGTCCAGTTAGCGTGCTTTGATTGTTACAGCTTAGGCTAGGCTAAAGTTAAAGTTGGCGTGCTAAGGTAAACATCACCTAATCCTGCCGGCTCATTTTAACTTGGTAATGTTGTCGACGTCAGTTGCACCAGCCCGTACTATTAATATATATGCTATATGCGCCAGCCCAATAAGTTGCAGCCAAATGCAGTATTGTTGACAGCAGTCAGTCGACTACGTTAGCCTTAGCAAATTTATGCTAAAGCAGTGCTGATGTTAGCACTGGCTTTCAGGTGCTCAAAACCGCAATAAACCTGATTGCACGAAACAGCATAAACCATTTCATATCCTTATCTTGTCATACATTAACTTGAATCAATTTCACTTTCACCGTTGTGAAAGGGTTAGCGATGAGCCATTTATCTTATAGAGATTAAAATGGATGATGTCAGTCTACGAAGCAGTGCATTTACTATAGGGCATACAGTGACGTTACATTGTATAGTTGTAGTCCGCACATTATTGTAGGGTTTGCTGTGAAACCAATTTTCAGTTTTTGCCTTTAATCAAGATAACTGTTTCATCAGTAACACACCTTAACGTTTATTATCTCAACCATTGTTTTCACTTTAGTTTAAATGCCTCATCTGTTTTTGCCCCACCCTAGATTGTCATAAAAAGCAACGTGTGTACTGCAGAAAGTAACGCTATATTGGTCACTTGTCATCCATCCCTTGGTTTAACAAGCCTTGGTAAATCTATGTTCCTAAAGACAGTTTGTTATATTAACAGGGAATACAGATCGCTTATGAATGAATCTAGTGCGGATGCTCTCTTTGATCTTCCATAAATTAATCCTCATAGTGGAAATATGCATATATGCAGACTGAGCAGGTCCAGGTAGCAGCCACAGGCAACCTCAGAGCCTTATTCCAAACTTATTCCTACTCTAGATGGCTTTTCGGACAGCTTTAGCTGTTGTCAGTGATGCTCTACCAGTTGAGACACACACTCACACGCAGAGTGTTTGTAATGAAATGTGGAATTTGTGTTAATGGAGCAAAGGCAAGATTCAAGTGGGCGTGTGCTGTACTGGCTAGCTGTACAGAATTGGGAAAGCTCCACAGTGTTACTATTGTCTGCATAATATCATGCCAAATTTTGATGAAAGTCTAATATCTGTCATTTAGGCAGTTCCCCCTATGTTTGATGTCTATCTGTTTGTGTGTCAGGGAAATGACTGATGATGGCGTACAGTACTTAAGTCATTTAAGAGATGCAGAAGTATTTCCTCCAGTTTGTTCTTTATCAAGTGGAAAGGTCTCTCTAACAGGATTCTGTAACACTAAAATGTTCCATTGATGTCAGTGCAAAATTAAATACTTATAGGTGGGATGCAGCTCTTCCTGGTGGCCAGTCATGCTTTATTTTATTTAACTCCGCAAGGACGTCATGTTTTCACCCGTTTGTTAGTTTGTCTGTTAGAAGACAAACTAATATATTCAAATGCTTATCTGAAATACGTATGAACAAATTCCAAGGAAATTTGGTGGAGAGGTAAGCCTTGGGTCAAGGAACAGTTAATTAGATTTTGGTGATCTGGATCAGGAATTTCCGTTTACATTTTTTTTTTTAGCTATAACCGTGAAACTAAGGGAAATAGAGACTTTGTTCCAAATCCTAAGAGTATGTTTCAAAAGTCAGGAAATGTATAATTCAAGTGATAGGGAAATATATTTTTGTGTGTATCAGCAACCCTGTTGAAGGTTTGATGCCAACACTTAAATATATTTAAAATGAATTTTGCAGCCTTATCCCTCTTCCTCATTCTTTGGCACACACAATACATAGCTACATACCCATGTGCCTTTACCTGAATGTTTATCTTAGACATGGGTGACCTCTTAACTCTGTACTGCTCTGCTGGGATGTCTGGTCTGGGCTTAAAGGAAGGAATGCAGAATGACTGCCAGAGAATTCAGACCTGGACTATGAGCAGTATGCTGTGTGTTGCATGTGGACAGTGTTTGGGGAAGTGCTTTCAGGACCATTACTATGGTGATTACATAAATGTTAAACCAGCACAAGTGGATGAGCCTAAAGCAAATTCACAAGTGGTACTAGCTTTAAGTATGGAAACAAAGTGTTTCCATGGACGCATTGTGTAATTAATCAGACATCCCTGGTGTCCTTGGTGGTTGGAAGAAAAATGAGTTAACTCCATTATGTTCATAATTCCATTCATCTCTCACCTCCCAGGCTTTAGGCGAGTCATGCCTGTTTGCTGTGTGTGCGGGAGTAGGCTTGTCCGAGCAGACGCTCAGGGGTGTGTGTTTTGTGTGCGTTGGGATATAGTTGTGACAATTCTGCTGAGCCAGTTGGTTCCTAACCTTTCTCATGCCTCACATTTTCCGTTGTTAAAACCAACAACCCTTAAACCCTTATTGCTCGTGTGTGCATGCACACAAACGCACTTGCAGTTTTAAATGCACCTTCAGCCCTTTGCCTGCTGCCGTGAGACCTGCTGTGTCATGGTGCCGCAGTTGCAAAGGATGTCAATGAGGGCAAGATGATGTGAGGGTTGGCAGGGTGAGTCAGAGAGCAACCAAGAGGTTGGAGCTGAAGGCTTGTGCAATCATAACATTAATTGAGGTGGAAAGGTGTAAACCAGAGTTCATGCGAGGGAAGAAAACACCTGCTGGATGGATGAAATAGCTCCCTGTAGCACAAGCCCAGACTCCCTGCGTCAGCAAGACCATGATGGCCTAATCAAATCAAGACTCATCGGATTTCCCTTTTTACCTGCAAGTCAGGGGACTTAGTAATTGGATAACTATAGCCCTTAGTGTGTCGTTTGTCCTACTGTTTGTCAAGGTTGCTTTAAAAATATTTTTTAAGGTTTGCTGAACATGCATGCCCTTTTTCAGGAACATTCTGCTTATTCCTGCAGTTAGACACATTTATTCTTTTGCACGACAGACTACAACTGCAGTCTTTCACTACTGGCCAAAGGGGACCACACTGGAGCGTTTTGGGGTTACATGCTTTGGTCCAAAGCAGTTTAACTTGTTTGTTATTGAGCTAAGGGAGAAAGTTAACTCAATCACCTGGCCTCCAGATTTTCATGCATTGGTTTGGCTGCTTGAAAGTGAGTGTAAATCTGTTGGGCGCTTCACTTGATTTTGCTCGGTGGGAGTTTAGATGCTTTTTGAGAGAGGCATATTCCACAGTTGCAACATTGCTACTGAAAGCTGCGTTGTTTTCCACTGTTGTCATTGAGACACAAGGGCGGGATAAGGGATCCCCACAGGCACACCAGATGAGCCTTTATATGCGTATTCAAAATGTGGTGGGCAAATGAAGGTCTCATTACTTGGTTTTGAATTTCAGAGTGTTTACAAGCTCTCTTCGTTTTCCCCAGGGATGTAATGACCATGTGGTATTTACACAATGTTACAGCCACTCTTGCTAAACATGTTTCACCAGTATTCAGTCTACTTAAGTACTGTCCAACCTTGACCCATCCAGAGCCATGTGTTCACAGGTTTTCATTTTCAGACAGTCACCAGTCACTTAAGCTGATTTCTCTAATTATGTAGTCCTTTGTTAATCAGCATTTAGCTGGAATGAAAACCTGCAAACCTGTGGCTTTTGATGGTATTCCTCTTACAATTGGTTTGACTGGCCAGCAGGCAGAGCAACTAATACAGAAAAATCGCTACGCTAACATTCTTGAAAAATCTACCATAATTAGTCTGGCCCAAGCCTATTTTTGCCATCACTACTAAGAATTCAGATAAAGGCCTTCAAATTAGGTGTTAATTCAATAAACAGCACCCTGGAGATGGAGTAGATATTTGAATGTTGGCCTATTTTTTTCCTTTACTTCTGTCAAGAATGTCAGATAATGTGTTACAAAACGCATGCTACAGTACAAGTTAGAGATTTTGTGCATCACATTGAAGCCACTCTCCTTGAACTGTTGATTCAGTGACTGTGCACCCACAATTTGTTACCCACAGTCAGAAAGGTTCCCCTATTTACATTCCATACCAGGAATGTCTGCCTCGGATTTTCCACTGTTTGTGGGAAAATGTTTCGGAAGTACAACAGAACGGCAGGCTTTGCTATTGATGGGACCGTCGATAATTCCATTTGCCTCATGTTACAAAGTCTCTTTACTCTCTACCACCGCCGAGAATGAAGACGTTTTTCCAATGAAACATTTCTTTACACAACAAATTACTTTGGCTGCTCAACCTCATCTCAATCATTCACCGCTTTATTGTTGAGCTAATCTCATCTCACTGTCTTTTCCACAGATATGGCTGTGTCTGTTCGAGGCCTGTACTTCGTGGTGACCCTGTTTCTGGGTAGTTTTTTCGGCAGCATCTTCATGCTGGGTCCAGTGCTGCCCCTCATGCTGCTGTCTCCCGCCTGGTACCGCTGGATCACTGATCGCATCGTAGCCACCTGGCTCACCTTGCCTGTGGTGTGTACTCCAGCTTAGGACTCACTCTACTTAGCCTACTTCTGACTTTACCATATGGTCTTTAGTTACCCTTGTGATTCACCTTGTTTGAACTAGTCGTGGCGTTTTGCATCATCTTAGCCTTGTTTGTACCTCTCTTTAAGCAGATTTTAATTTTACTGGAAGTACACTTTGTTTATTCAAATTGCCCTTGAGCACAATTATGCAAATCCTGTGTACAGTGGCCCCATGAACTAATGGCTTTATTATTATTTTTTTTACCTTTGACTCACACTTATCTCTCTCAACTACACCCTTTCCTCACGGTTTTGCTCTCCTCATAATCATTCTTTTTCCCCTCAACCATTCTCTTCTGATTTTGTCCATCCTCCTCCTCTTTGTGCTTTTTGTTTTTCCTCCCATCTCCTTTCCCCTTCTTCATCCTTCCCTCATTCGATCGCTCTCCCCTCCCTCCACAGTCCCTGCTGGAGCTTGTGTTTGGTGTGAAGGTGGTTATAACAGGCGATGGCTTTGTTCCGGGGGAGCGCAGTGTGATCATCATGAACCACCGAACCCGTCTGGACTGGATGTTCCTGTGGTGCTGCCTGCTCAGGTATAGCTACCTTCGTCTGGAGAAGATCTGCCTCAAGGCCGCCCTCAAGGCTGTGCCTGGCTTTGGTGGGTATACAGCTGATGCTCTGTTCCCCATTCTTTCATACACACACAGACATACACACTAGAGTTTTGATCCGGCCTGAAAATTTGGACCCAACACGATATTTGCTTGAACACCTGAGGCTCAAAATTGTCCTAGCTTGAACAGCACATGTATTTTCTGAGCCCGTATCCGAAAAAAAAAACAAATCCTCAGTCATTTTTTTAAAAAAGATGCAGTACATCTAAAGTATATATAGTTGACAAGGTGACAAATAGGTGATAAGAAGTTAACATGATACTTCTCTAAAGAATCTCCAATTAAAAAATCAGTTTTAGCACTCTTTCAAAAACAACATTGCACATCAGTGTACATTTATATTGTAGAACAGAACATAGTAAAAATGAAAAAATAAAACACTGAAAGAAAATGCAAGACAAAATTTGGTTACAGTAATTTAGTCATTCACAAAAAGCAAGCCATTCCTTTTTTGTGAAGAAGACACAGGTTTGGCTCGCCTGATTTTGTCAGGCAGGTTGTTCCAGAGCCTAGGGACTCTGATGGAAAAAGCCCAGTTTCAACTTGTTCTGAGATTTCTCCCAAGCAGTGTAGGCCCTGCATGTATTGACAAGTCTTACAGATTAATTTGAGAATGAAATGTAATCAGTCATGCGTGTCAACACTCTGCATGTACTACCTAGGCTGGGCAATGCAGGTGGCCTGCTTCATCTTTATCCATCGTCGCTGGGAGGACGACAAGAGCCACTTGGAGAACATGCTGGACTACTTCTGCGACATCAGGGAGCCCCTGCAGCTGCTGCTGTTCCCTGAGGGCACAGACCTCACTGGTGAGATGCACAGAATGTAACTCTTAATCCATTCATGGGAAATATTGTACAAATTTCAGTTGTTATTCTCAGAATGTGCTGCCCACCAATCAGTTTCCAGAGCTTAATATGGCCCTGCACCTGCCTTACGCCTTTGCACTCAGAGTCATGCAAACACAATTTCAAAGTGCTAAGGCATGATCAAATCCCTTTACACACACCCCGCATAGTCATTTCTGCAAGAATGCTCTGATGTCTTAATCGAAGCAACAGTGACACCAGTACCTAAAACCCTTTCGGATCACAAGTAAGCCAATCAAAGTCATCAAGTAGTCTTAGCAGGGATAGCTTAGCTTCTCTCTAGATATCATGACGTCAGACAGAGTTATGCGGAGCTCTAGTGACGTCGCATTAAAGCAGGCAGTGGCTCTAGAGGTTTAAAGCTTTTTTTTCATGCATGTGTATATGTATGCCCTCTTAAACCCCAAGGCTTAATTCGACCTTTGAAACAAGGGGCCCTATGTTCTCACATGTTATATGGTAGTTCCCTTGTTCTTTCCTTCTCTGCAGTATTTATTCTTGAGCCACACATACAGACCTCCATCTACAGGATTTGGATCAGGGTGCACTTAAGCTCCTCTAAAGATTTCCATGACCCCCTTTTTGAGCGGTGGAAGCTATGTGAAATGAATGAGGGATTGTGTGAGGGTGACAGGTTAGAGCTTTGTCCCCCCTGGGAGAGCAGTTACCTAAGGCTTGACAAACGGAGGGCTGACCTTTGTCCCTTTGTCCTACAAGTTGACCTGAAGGAGCTACCTGTTAAGTAATATGACTCATGAGTTATGATAGAGTTTCCATGTTCCTACAGCAAGTCCCTGAAAAATGTTTGGTTAATAAACAATCATCTTCCCTGTGTTTATATCCCTTTGTCCCTTTGTGGTTAGGGTTAAATACTCAGAGTGTATCGCCAGTGGTTGTGTTTCATAAGTGTAATCGTATCCCACTATTATAATACACAGCCAACATTATTATTAGTTTATATTTTTGTACTAATATGTCTTGTCAGCAAAGTTCTGCTTTTCTTGCCCAAGTTCTTTGAAATATGGAGAATATGAAAACTTTATTTTCCATTAATTTATGTTCTCTATAAAATAAGAAAATAAGACTGTGAATGCGTGTGTGTGTTTAAAAAAAAAAAAAAAAAAAAGAAGTCATGTTTAGGTTATGGTAATTCAAATTTTTAGTCATGGAAACTCATTGAAAAGTCAGGGGATTTTACGTTTGACATAGAGTGGGATTTCTGATTATAGGTCTACTTACGCCGCTAAGCTGCTAAGTGCTCAGTCAAAATGAAACCAAAATGACAGCTGACACTGCTGGCTTACGACTCAGCAAAATCCAGAAATTATTTTGGACTTCAGTAAACACATGAACAGTACTACCTAACTGTAATGCCATACTGCCAACATTATCAATTAAATACATGTAAAAGTATAATTTTCAGTTGTTCAGTTGAGTGTCACCTGATGGTATGCACTTAATTCAACTTTCTAGAATGCACATGTTGAACTTTTGAGAGAATAAAAAGACTATAGTTATTTGTGGTTTATCTCTCAGGGGCTTTAGCCAAAAAAAAAAATGCATAAAATAGTTGAACATTTCAAAGGCTACATACAGCACACATGCACACAGTTGCGATTGTTCCCAAGCTGCCAGAGGTTCATCCTGTGTCTGAATGTCCTGCAGAAAATACAAGAGCCAAGAGCGATGAATTTGCTGCCAAGAACAGCCTGCCTAAATATGAGTATGTGCTGCATCCCCGCACCACTGGCTTCACCTTCATCGTGGACACACTACGGAAAGGTCAGCAGTCATCTAGATCAACGTTTTGAATGAATGAAATGTTTACATCAAACAGCACAGTGGTTCACTTGTTAGGGTTATGATTCATAGAAGCATCATCGTTGCCTGACAGCTAAACAGCAGACTACAAATATGTTTCTTCCCCGGTAATGTTTGTCATTATTTGATGAGAAAATGAATAGGACCCAGAGCCCGTCAGCATCATGGAAATTTCTTATCAGCAAAGCTTACAGTCAGCCAGAGGAAAATGGCATGCTACCACGATGACCTTAGTTATTATTCCAGTGACGCCATTACTAACGAGGGATCATACCTGTTATTCTTCAAAGTCTCAGACTGGTGCTTTATCCCACTGCCAGCCATTACAACACCCCTGAGGTTCTCATGTTTCCCTGTGAGCTAATTCTGGCAGCCCTCCAGAGGTCTTAAATACCACCTCTGGCCCTGTTGTCTCCTCCCCCGCCCCTTGTGGATGCTGAGCAGGGCACTAACTCTTCAGGCAGGTGTTGTGAATCAGTATGACGTCACCAGACTTAGCCAGTTCTCTGCTCCCTCACCCTCTGCTGCTGACCAACAGTTTGTGCATGCGGTCTTTGTCTCAGTCCACTGTGTCCATCTCAGCTTTATTTATACCAGATGAGATCAGAGCGATACAGTAGCCGACGCTGGCAGGTGTTATCCCGCTGGCTTAATATTTCATTCAGCTGTCACTGTTTGTTGTAAAGACAGGCGGCCAAGTTTCTATAAGGCCAACTAGTGGTGATGATGCAGGGCTCACAGCGGTTCAGAGGGAAGGCAAAGGATGATTCATGTGGCACTAAGCCCCCAGATAATTGAGGTACATGTGTAATGGAGTTAAGAGCTGATATTTTGAAGGGTGCATGACACAGTCCCAATTACAAGTTTGGTGGTGGAGAAGGAATAATGTTAAGACTCCCTGCAGGGTTACATCTGATACTGCACCACAGAGTATACGCCTAGATGGAAAATTTTATATTGGTTAATGTTAAACAGTCTGTTTAACTGTCTTTCTTTGACTTTGTCTGGTTCTTTCCTAAGTTAAAATCTTCCTCCTGCTGGTCCTAACTCTTCTTACCCCGTTTCCTAGGAGACAACCTGGATGCCGTCCATGACATTACAGTGGCATACCCCAAGAACATCCCTCAGACAGAACGGCACCTCATCCTGGGGCTTTTCCCCCGTGAGATCCACTTCCATGTGCGCCGTTACCCCGCTGCCTCCCTGCCCACCTCCTCCTCCGCCCTGCAGACTTGGTGTCAGGACCGCTGGGCTGAGAAGGAGACTCGGCTGCGGGACTTTTACTCAGGCCAGCCCCGGGCCTTTGACAGGGAAGGTGTGGCACGTGTGCCACCCTGTAAGACAGAGCTGCGTGTGGCTCTGATCAAAGCCGCCTCACTGCTTTACTGGAGCAGCTTCATTGCACTGTGCTTCACCGGCCTGTGGCTGTGGGCCCCATTCAGATTCTACTTCCTGGTGATGGTCGGGGTGTACCTGGGCCAGCAGAAGTTGATCGGAGGGTTGGAGCTGCTGGAGTTGGCCTGCCACCGTTACTGGAAGTCCATGTCTGCTGATGTGGATGAGAAGAATAAGGTGCTGGATAGGAAAATGCAGTGAGGATAGAAGAACAGGACCACCGAATGTTTTCACTTGTTCAGCAAGGATACTGAGGACTCAGTTGTCTTGGCTGGGCTCAGTCCAGACGGCCAGAGGATCCCCTCCAGGGGCCCAGTCCTCCTTTGGCTCAGACAGGAGGGAGGAGTGCACCTGCTGACAGAATGCATGGCTTCAGTGATGGGAGCTCACTTTTCTGTGGAAGAGGCTTGGAAACTATGGGAGAAAAAGAGGGATTTTATGTTCTTATATCTGTGTGCTGGTTTCAAGAAATTAATCACTCATTTTGTTGTCAGTTGCCCGCTGTACGTGTCTGATTGTTGTGGACAGTCACTGTGTCTCCCTTGCTATTAATGCAGTTTACAAGTTTATGTTGTTTGTTGTTGTTCACCCAGGACCTCAAGGTTGATATTTGTGTCATAAGAAAAAAATGGTTTTAGTTTTTAGTTCAGCTATACTGTAGCTGTGTCTTTAAATTTATTTTTATGTTATGTTGCTCTTGGTTTTGTAACTATGTCTTTTGGAACAGAGCCATAGTGCAGAGCACTTATACATAATGTGAGGACTTGACTCATTTAACCAATATTCTAGTCAGTACTGTACTTAGCCAAATTAGATTATTGACTAGATTAGCCAAATCAGTCAGTTTCCATTTGTAATTTTTAGCCAAGAATATGTTATTAGAAAGGAATGGTATTATTCCCAGGGAATCATCAGTGAGTATACACAGCATGTGTACCATTGTTTACGTTCATAGTATATGAATACTGTTTCATACAAATTTATAAGTTATCTGGTGTTTGTTATTGTTTAGTTCTTGAAAGAAAAGTTATGTTATTATGCATGTTGGCTCAAGTAGCTTTTGCACATAAAAGCCAAAGGTGAGACAAGCAGACATGATGGAAAAAAGTGATCAAACAGAATGTAGCCTGTCTTATCAGGAAAGGATAGCTTCACCCATCAATGCCAAGGGTGCCTGCAACTGGATTGAAGCAACACATGTAATCATCAACTCGTGAAGATCGAAGATCTGACTGAGAACTAACTACAGGGGCAGTTGAGCTTTCTGTCCTCTCTGGGAACGAAGGGATTCCTTGTAGAGGCAGGATGTGGGTGGTGCTGAGGTGGAAGAATGTCCTGTTGAGACAACATTACCCCTCGATGTGCAGGGTGGCACAGAGGACCAGACTTGGAGTGGAAAACTGGCCTTGAGCTCAACCTAATCCAAAAAAGCCCTCTAATGCCCACCTCTCCCTGTGTCCCTCTCCGGGGAACTGGCATTGATGCGCCTGCTAAACTCAATTAGCAAATGACAGCTGAGAAAGCTACTCCAATTGTGCCAAAAAAGGACAGAAATTGAGACATTACATTGGAGTGGCGCTTCATCCACACTTTTAGCCACTGACCCTCCTTGCCGTTGCGCTCAAACCATGCCATATTCTGAGGGTTGTGAAGCATCACTCTTGTACAATCTACACCAGTTCCTATGACACTGTGCAATCTCTAATCTATCTGACCGCCTGCACTGCTGCAGATCTGGCAATCCTGTTTTGTGGAAGAAACGTCTTATGTTCCAGTCAGCCACATAGTAGAAGACTGACTGAAGTGTCTTTCTTGTTTGTATGAATCTGAAGCTCCCAGCGTTAAAGTGTAAAGGGACTGGTTTCAGTCACTGTGATCGGCTACGTTAACAATTCTCACATCAGCATGTCAATAGTTTACCAAGCATAATACCTTCCTAACTATAATAACTGAACCAGCTACAACCTACATGTATCTCTCTCTGTGTATGTCTCTCTTCTTCTCATGCAATTTTTTTTGTTGCTCATTTTACAATCAACTGCTGATGCTGGACCTCTTTAAAGTCACTGTCCTCAGGTAAATACATTGGGCACTGTTATCAATCTCTTAAAGGAATAAATATATATCTAAATAAATATACCATCTTAATCCATTCAAGTCTCCCATTCTGTTTGTATGAACATGGTAATGCTGCCAGTTGTTGCTTTTTACAGATGCTGTTGATAAATTCATTGTAATGCCACCTAGCTCCTTAGTTAACCCAGATTTCAGCTGAAATTTTGAAAACAATGTAATAAGAGATTTCTCTGCTTGCTCTGCAGGGATTACAGGGCATGCAGCAACAAATGTAATATTTTATTAAGAGGCAATGAAATGTCTGTTAAATATAGTAATATAATGTTGTAAAATGCACCATTACACTATAAGCTTAAAATATAATCACAGCCTTTATACAGTAGTAATTGCTAATGCTTTGCTATATATAATCAGTTTTTTATACGAATGAGTTTTTTTTCACTTATTTGTAACGTGTTATATTTTGACTAACTTGAGTTGTTACGTAATCCATCAATTATTACATTGTGTGTTGCTGCAGGGCATTTTCAGTTCTGTGCAGTTAGTCTTTAATCTGTAGAAGTCACATAAATCACAACACTGCAGTGAATGAGTCAAAAAGACCCTGAATGCCCATGTTACACAATGCCAGACCATAGTTTGCCTCCCTATTTTGCACACACTCAGCCTACCACAGACAACCAAAAAGGTCAGGAGATTTGAAGGTGAAGTGCAGTTACCATAGAAACTAATGTTGACTCCCCCGTTCCCTAGCAACGGGATGTGGAGTGATGTCAATGGAAAGCATGCTATTTTCTGTCTCCTGCTGACGGAATGATGTCACTCCTTTGTGTGAGAGAGTGGTGGAAAGGGAGAGGGTTATTTCTACATTGTATATCTCTATGGTGTGATTTTACATCACAGAAAACTCTTCAGGGGATACAGAGGGGGTGTGATGCTGACATCTTGTGGAATTAAAAAAGGACAATGTGAGGATAAACTAGAGGAGCTTTAAAAATAGCTGTCCAGGGACTATGAATCATTGGCCAATTAAGAGTGCAATTACGCTGCCAGTTCTTTTTTGTTTTTGTTTTTTCCTGCAAACATCCTGTGTCTGAATAGAAGTTCAAATTCACCCTGACAGGTTTGACAGTGGGTGGAAGGAAGATTGATGATGCACACAGCATCCATCATCCTATATGAGACAACATGAGTGCATCACTTCACTAGTACTCTTCTTCTGCCTAATATTAGATTTGTTTGTGAGAGATTGCCTCCAGAGTGAAAGAATATTTGAACCAATATAATCCCTCCGGAAGTCATGGGAGCCGGAGGTTAGTGCCCCAAGGCAACCTCAATGCCTTGATCCTCCCCAAGAGAGATGTGGAAGTTTCTGGAGGGTAAGGCAAATAGAGCTAAATCCACAAACCCAAACACATACAAACACAAACACATAGACTTTGTCACATCTAGATGTGTGCTATATCTGCCCCAGTGCATGCAAACTAATAGGATGAACTAGGCAGTTTAATTAACCTTATCTGGCCAGATGGCTTTTTCAATAAAGAGCAGTGGCTTAATCCTGAGGTGATACAGGGACAAAGTCAAAGACCATTATTAATTGAAAACAGGCTTGTGTGATCTCTGGAGATTGAGCTTCATTTTTGTCTTGTGCTCATGGCTGCAGTGTTTATAAGCTACCAGATACTGGCATGAGAATAACCACTTTACTAATCATTCAATCCCAAGGACCCCACATAAACAAAAGCAGTGGATGAAGAAATATAAATACCCAGGAGTGTTTAAATTAGTATGTTCAGGAGCCATAATTATGGCCTGCCTAACAAAGATTTGTGTGAGCTAAGTTTAGTCTTAGGTGCTCAGTGACTGCAGCAAAGCAGACCTGTTGTTGATTCCACCGCTGTGACACAGACACTCTCAGACACACCAACAAAGAAGCCTTCCAACAGGATCAGAGCTAAAAATAACTCTGTGCCTGCACTGCAATACTAGTGGGTGGATTAGGAATGTATCATCACTGCCTATTAATAAACCAAATGCACATGCAATCAAATTTCTCCATAACGGGTTATTTTCCCCCAAAACTGAATGGATAGGAATAAGATGGCATTGTTTTCTTTTGTGACAACTGAACAGCTTTCTTTTTCTCTAACAAAATTCATACCATACTGGCCTGTTTGGCATTATTTAACCACAGAGGATTCAGTTCAGGTCATTCTTTGCCTCTGTTGTTGAAAATAACCTGACATGGGTTTTTCAGACTGCAGCGTACACACCATGTCAAGCAGGCAAACATCAGACAGGCACCGGGTTCAGCATCATGCTTCCCAGGATAATGTCTGTAGGGCTGCTCCCATGTTCAATATGCTGCTGCCACCTAGAGGTCCAAACCTTTGACTACCTGATTCCCCCTGTGTCACCCAATGAATACCCTCGTGGACATGAACAAGCTATGTTTTCTCATTTTTTATGTTAATATTAAAACACAATAATTAATAAATCTACTTGTGCTTGGAATTGATGTGCAGACCAAATGTGGAAACCTCAACAAAAACAACAGTGTTGTCTGCTTTCACAAGACAAGACGCATGCTTGTTTTTGTGAAAATACAGTTGAATCCTCTCAAGGGAGTAAAGGGAGGAAGGACATTTTGCTACAAATGACACTCATTACAGCCTGGTGTCAAAACACCAGCCCTTTCTGTTATTAACACTATTAACAATGACCCAACACAAATGCATAGACACACACACACACACACACACACACACACACCAAAACAAACAAAAAAGACAAAAGTAGAATGAACACAAAAGACACAATCATTATACTCAGCAAGACTATAATTTTATTCATAAATCATCACAACAAAGGAAATCCTGCTAGAGCCAAGAGGAAAAACTTTTTTTTTCAAACCTCATATCAAGAGAAATATATAGAATAAGATAAACAAATCAGTCAATAAAATAATACTCCTGCTAATAGTAATACAATAATAAACAGCCTATCAATAAAATGATAAAATTGAACAATAAAATGATAATGATATTCTGTCATGTTCATCAACTGCACACTGACTTGGGTATGAGGATGTTGTCAGTGTCGTACAGAAGCCTTGTTTCACTAATTTAGCTTTTTTTTTTTGTCTGTAGTTGACAGCGTACAATGTTTGGCTTAAATAGAATGTTTCATGACCTTTTAAAAGCCAAGCCAAACTATGAACAAGATTCGATGTCCCCAACAACGGCTGGGCCACTATGGCCATGACTCCGGACATGGCTTATTTTGTTTAACCTTTGAGCCACATATGATGTTGCACCTACAGCATGGCCAAAAATACGTTACAAAATGGCCGAATGTCTGTGTGTCAAATGAAAAGCAATCATATGGCTTTTGTTTATGACTGCAATTTGACATTTTGAATGACATCTTCGCAAGACACTGAGGATATAAGAGTGAGGCTCTGACCTAGTCAGAAGAGGAGAGACTGTTTTACTTAAAGAGTTAATACCCCGTTTCAGCTGGCTGGCTTTGTGGTGGAAGGAACAGTTCATCTTATGACCAAATGTGCCTGAAGGCAGCAGACAGCCAGAGAATGAGTTTGTCTACATCTTGGCTCAAAAATATTCCTCCTCCTAATACTGAGGAGACATGGCTGGAAGGTACATGATCCTGCTAAGTCACCCAAGTGACATGTCCCTCCTCACATTGCACACGCACATAAGCATAGCATCCATGCTGACAGATGGAGAGTGATAGAACTGCATGAAACCATGGGATGCACATATTGTACAGGAGATCACTTCCATACACCGAGTTTAAACTGCAACAATGGCAAACTTAAGCCACTCTGTCTACAATTCAAGAATGTCATATCAATAAAAAAAAAACACAATCATGGGAACCATATCTAAATGAAACTCCTACCATCATCAAATACAATAATGAATGTCTGAATAGGTGGTGTATTCCATACTGTATCATGTGGAAGAGAACATAAATTTAAACAATATTACATTCCTTTACATTACACTACCAAGTAAGAAAGGGTAACTGATATGAAAATAATAGTTATCATGGTTGTAATAGCATTCAATGTTCACCAATGACAAATACTCACTTTGGAACAAAGTTCACAACACAGAACCACATACCCAACGAAAGGAATATGTATAGGACAACATCTCCGTGTGTTTGTTTAAGCTAACAATGTGGTGTAGAGTGGGCTAGTTGCCTTTGCCCATGTCTGGATGCTAGACATATTCTATTTTAGTTCTAGTATCTCCAGTTATCTAAAAACAGTGATGTAATTTTTGTATGGTTGATCGTGTCTGCAATCATGCATGCATTAAAATACATGTGAGAGGGAGTGGAGCATGCCATGTGCAAAGGTGTTCAAAGTTTTGTGTGAGCGTGCACGGACACTTTAGCAAGTGAAGTCAGAACTCCCTATCTTTCCCCCAGCTGTTTTGGGGGTGACCTGTGAAAGATAAATCAGGAAGTATTTTGAGGAAGCCTATTCAGTGAGAATAGATCCAGCCAATCAATCTTCCAATCAGCAAAGGTCAAAGGTTATAGGCCAAAGACTGGGGGGAGTGGGGTGAAGCCAAGACTTCACTGACCACTAAGTCTGCAGGTGGTGGTGTGCAGCGTAGAGGCAAGGAGATAGGAGAGGGAAAGGAGGACATGGGAGTGACAAGTTAATCCGAGGTTGGGCTCATGAGTTGTCTGAAGGGACATGCTCTTCAAAGCCCTCACTCTCCCTGACCAGTGCCCTCTCCAGAATGACACGGCCCTCCTTGTATCGCTGGCTGTCCTCAGTAGCAAACTCATAGATCCAGCCCAGCTTGCTATTGCAGTTCTTGCAGCTGACGTCCCTCACCATGTGCCTGCCAGTGAGCATCACTCTGTCCTGCACCTCACTATATTGGAGATTCACCACCTATTGGGTTGAAACACAAGCAGGCACACACACAGCATTTTTGAAGCGGGAAAACTATGTGTTGAATGTACCTGGTTTTGAAGAGCAGTGACAGTTAAAATTACAATGCCTGCTGTTTTAGGGGTAAGTGTCATGGTCAGCATCTAAGTGGATAAAGCCACATACCTTGTTGAAGAGAAACGCTCTGCCTGTGGCTCCTGTGAAGCGAGTGGAAATGAGCTCAGACCTATTAGTCAGGATGGTATCACAGTTGGCACAGGAGAAGAGCCGTGTTCCGCCAATATGGTCCAAGAAGATACGCCCCATTGTTCAATGATCTCCTCTAAGAATTAGTCAACTGAGGGTTGAAAATGAGAAAAGTAAAACTCGTATTGTATTAGGAAAATTTGGACATAACCATGAAGAGAGTAGTTGGTACCTGTTTAAATACATTCCAGTAATTTCAACTACAAACTCAAAGGGGACTGTTTTGGCTAGTCATCAGAGTCGTTGACTGTAAACAACAACTCAGTTTCGCACGGTGCTCGGCAATTTGAGAACATAAAATCAATGGCATCACTGATATTAATCATCAATATTAACCATAAACACTCTTGAAACGTTGGGTAATTTTGACTAACTGACAAAGGGGAGTCTAGTTGCTTAGCCATGTCATAATTTTGGACATTTCAGCTGAGGTCTACCGTGTTATCTAAAAGGCAGCCAGCAAAGCAACAGGAACTAACGTTACGTTGCGTTAGCTATCGAGCTAACACTGCTAATGTTAACAAGCTAGGAGCAAGGAGACAACAACAAAGCAAATTTACTGGTTATCTCCAAAAACTGTTTCCTACCTTTTAAAACTGGGTTTTATGGCGACAACTGTTCTCACCAGCAATGGTGTCACCGATACTGAAGGTATATTTTAGGTGAACATCTGTTGTTTCTGCTGTCGTCGCCGTCGTCGTCGTGGCTTTGTTGTTCTTTTTCAGCTGTTCCTGTCTGCGCTGTGCTCCCACCCAGTATCAACATCCGGTCGTGACGTAGTAGCATCTCTGCTGCGCTGGTTCAGTGGCCCAGACGGTGTCAGTAAAGATGAAGAAAACCAGCCGTGGAGTGAGCATACACCATACTTTTCTTTATTTACCGGGGTTGCAGGGTGTAAAGTGTTATGGGGAAAAGAAACAAAACAGCTTACTGTAGTTTCCTGCAGTTTAACAATGTTGAACATGAGGACATGTTGAATCAGCATGTCCTCATGTTGTATAGCCGATGTGGCCTCATGTGGTTGAAGTTAGTTAACCCAAATGTCCCTGCCAGCCAATATCAATTTCTTTCTTTCTTTCTTTTTTTCTTCAGCGTTCTTTGAACCCAACTTATTGTATCTCCATCTTTGCCCTGTCACCTTTGAATTGTTCATATCTTTGAATTATTCCCAATCATTCCCTTTAGGCTACCCATCATGCACTTTCTATTTTATAACCTGTGAAAGGCTTTTGTCAAAGCTGTGTTTATTTATTCCCCTAAATCCTTGACTGTCATTTTATCAGAATTTTGATGCCAAGAAAGCCTGATATAAAATTCTTATTTGTTTTGGGCAAAACAGAATGTGCATCATACAAATATGTATCTGGTCCTAGCCCATTAAAAGAAACACTTTCTACTGTGGTGCTTGGTGGTAAGCCTTAAGCCTTTGCCTAAGCTTAAATTTAGCTTAAACTTAGTTTAAGCCTTAATGTACATTTGAGTCTCTTATAGCTCCAAAACATGAAATCAAAGTGTTCTAGAAAACATATTGCGTCACTCTTTCCTGATTCCAAGGGTCAAGTTATCTGCAGTGCCGATCTGAGGACAAGCTGATAGCGTTTAGCAATCTAATCATATCTCATCACATCATCTCCAAAAGTTATCGCAGGTCCATTGTTGCACATGTGCAGAAAACAGTGAAACAGTATTTTTTTTATTGCGGGTTGTTATCATGGTGCAACATCTATGATTGTATAACACTGGTGAAATACAATAACATGAGGAAGTAGTTATATTTACCACCATGGGTTAAGTGCTGTCTGTGCATCCATGTAAGGACTGAAAGTACAATTGTATATTAAAGCATATTAACATAGAGTTTAAAGGGGCAATCCATCCCCTTATTCATGTTATGATTTTGGACATTTCACTCAGTACATGTCAACATGAACAACCCACTCTAAATGCTATAAATCAGTAAACTAAGACATTGAACCATTAAAAGACAAATTTTGACGGCATGAGAGGGAGAATATTTATGGTCTCATAAAGTACTTGTTTGAACCTTTACAGCCTAATGAGCATTATTTTACAGTTGCACTGCAAACAATTATGAACCAGAAAATATAGCCATATCCTGGAAAAATCACTCTGGTTACTATCACTATGTCCACAAAGTTGGTCTCCTGTACAATGCAAATGGTGTCATTTGATAACATCACAGATTTGAGTCTTGGTTTCCTCAGTTCAAAGTTTGGGAGAGAGATGTTTATGTGAACAAATCTTAACTTAATTCTCTAAAATAGAAGGAATAACCTTTATAGGTATTTATAGGTATTTTTTACTTAAGTTCTATAGTAGAGAAAAATCAGGGAAGTCATGCATTGTTAAACATTTCTCTTCAATCAGTGTCTATAACAATATGTCAATTACTGAAAAAGCAATCCATCTTATATACAGTGACTCAAAATTGTCAGTGTAAAGAAGCAAAATTTGATCTGACAATGAAGACCAAGGACATCTAGTGCTGACTAAAGAAAGAAGAATTCAGTTTTCAAAATGATTTTCATTGTATAAAGGCTTATAAGGGATTATGTCTTTGGTCTCTTTTCTCCATAAAATGCATGGCCAACAACATTAATTGACATTTCACACAGAGTCAGAGTGACAGTCATAAAAATGATTCCACCTCTCACACACCTTTCATATTGAGGTCTGTTGCAAGACCTGGGATTTTCTTATGATCTGCAGGAAAAGTAGGCAGACGGACAGTCAGGGAGGGGGTGTGGTATGACTTCAGTGGTTTGGGTTTTTGATAGGCTGATGGAGTGATAAAGAGTAGGGTAGGACTGAGACTGTGCAGGTGTACCTTTATAGTCAGCAAACACACACTAATTCTGTCTCTGAGGCTGAGGAAGAAGAGGAGGTGATAGCATAAACCCTCAGAGTGGTGGATACTCATCATCACACGACATCATGATGAGATTTGGACTTGTGATTCTGACAGCTTTTCTGGCATCTTGTGCTCAGTTAACAGGTAAATTAGGTAGTGATTATATCCAGAACCGGTCTGACAAATTCATTACACTATATGTCAAAAACTTGGGATTTCTATTAAAAAAATTACAACAATTAAATTACATCCTTACTCTACATGTACATATTGCTTTGATTGTGGATTTCCAGAGTTTGCACTTTCTCAAGGATTATGCAGTGCAAGGTTAATCTGCTGATGGTTTAGACAGTATGAGGAATGTTTACTGTATCTCAGATGCTGTACACAAAGTGCTTTGGTCTGCAAATACATGCTTAAATTTAATGCACACCACATTTTATTAAAAAGCATGAGCCGTGTGGCATCTGTATTGATGGATCAATACTCAGGTGTTGAGAGCAAAGTACAGTAGATAGTAGAAACACTGTAAGACCATCTTTATAAAAATCTTACCAGCAAGTTACTTTAATCTTTACCTGTTACTGTTTCGCCACATAATATTTCCTCTGTGTGTAAATGTGTGTATCTTGTGTGATCATTAATGTATTTGTTTCATCTGTCATATTCAGATGCTGTCAACCCTGATGTACAAAACAAGGAAGTATCAATGGAAAAACCAGGGATGGTATGTGTTTTAAGCTATATAACTTTGATGCTGATTTTGAGATAGTTTTATATAGTTTGATAGATTTTTATTTAGATAGATGGTTTTAAAATATACTGTATATGTATATAATGCGTACAGTGAATACTAGGGCTGTCACAATATCAGATTTTCACTACATGATTATCATGGCCAAAAGCTTTCACACTGTTATGGAAAATTTGAAATAATAATAATACCGTCAGTCAAATTCATCTTTAATTTTGTTTATTATGCCTTTTCTCTCTTGTTTGTGAAAAGGCACAAACAAGATATTGTCATGTGCAAATTATTAACAAGATATCAGTATTTAATTTTTTTAAATATCATGGTTATTGTCAACACTTGTATATTGCGACACCCCTAGTGCATACAGCACCAGTGACAGACTGAGAATTTGTTTTTCTCTGATACAGAAAGAAAGTTATATGCCACTACTCTGCTCTCAGCCTGCCTCATCATCCCCATCCTCCTCAGGTAGTTATTTTTTTAATGCACTCAAATTGGAAATTATTTCAAAAGACATAAATACTGTATTAGCTAATTTGACTGATTTCTTTGTGTATACATAAGTTTCAAATTTCATCCCAGCTATTAACTTGAATGCAACCTGAATTCATTTAACACGTGTTGTCCAATGTTGCATCATGACCTCATCAGCCACTGCATTTTCCCCTGTCTCCTCTCCATCAGTTCATTCTCTCAGACCTGCTGACATCTCACTGGTTTCTGTCATGGGAATACCACTCTCACAAAGGTAGATAACCAATAGTAAGACTCGGAAATGTGTTCCACAATACTGCCATAATCATTTGAATTGACAGTATGTGCAATTTCCAGAGCTGATTCTCGAGATATTTTTGTAATAGCTTATTATTGTCTACAATTTATGAGCACTTTCTGTCTCTAACAGTGTATCTGTTTACATCACTAGGAATGTGGCATCCACAGTTGTGAGGAGAGTAGCTGGTAAGTATAAACTCTCCTGCTTAACTGCTGCCCACTGTAGAACTGTGGAAATGTTTACTCCTCTAAAAATATAACATTTAATAATTTTTAATGATGTATGAAGATATCTCATCTTTCTGGCCTTGATATTAATTATGCTCATATCTCCCTTAAATGACTTGGTGATTGCAAGGATTCTTGAGTTTGCACCATATTAACACAGTGTTGCACTATTAGATAGCATATGTTATGATATTATGTGTCATCATTAGGAAGAAATTTTGATTTTCAGATTGTTTCCCAGGTTTCTCTAATTTGACAACATATTTTATTTGGAAAAACAGTTCACCAGTGGGTGACTTTCACATGCACCCTGAATACAGAAGTTGTAAATCTGAAATATAGTTAAAAAATATACAGCATGAACTTGTTTTGAATTACTTACTGTGGTTGTGTGTAGTTGTGGTAGGTTGTAGATTTATGATTTGGATTATATATTTATGTCATTCTAAAATTTGATTTTATGTTTCACATTGTTTACACTTAGTTTTAGGGATTTTTGTTAGTATTAGTTTGTCTGTGCTTAAGTTTTGTTTTGTGTCCATACTAAAAGAAAGAATGTAATTGTATGCATCAGTGCATTGATATTAGATCAAGGCTGTTTATTTCTAGAGGATCATCTCTTCTGTTCACTCGCAGCTTCTTGTTCAATTTATACCAAGTAGTTTTGAAGGCAGATACCACAGTTTCCGTTTTAGTACTAACAGTGAGTTAAATTTTTATTTTATTTCACTTTACCAGTTGTCTTTTTATGCCTGTTTTTGTTTCCACTTTAGTTAACCATAAAAGCCGAGCTCTGTGACTTATTAACTTTTAATGGAATTCAGTGAACACTGGAGGGTCTTCTGATTATGTAGCTGAAAGTAAGCAGTTTGCAAAGACTTATGATCTCTTTGAAGCCTGCTGTAAAGAGGGATGTTTTCCATCTCAATTTAAGTTCAAGCCAAGGTCAGATAAATCAGAAGTTGCAGGAAATGTCAAATATGGTGAATGTTTAGAGAAATGTATGAGATAAACCAACAGATTAACAGTTGAAATCTGAGACAATCATGTGTACGCACATTAAAAATTAAGCCTGATAGTCAATGAAAATCTATTTTACTGAATACATTTATGCATATTACCTTGGCAGGCATCTATGGTGGCAACAATAATCATATAATTTTGCATCTTCTCCACTGTTTATATCTTTTCATGTTCAGTATCACAACAGGCTCAGATAAAAAATAGCAAACATCTATATTCAGTACAAAACTGGCTCGATTCAGACTGTCTTTTCAAAACTCAACAATTTCCTAAGATAGTTTGTGCTTTATCCTTTAAGTCACTGATAAAGATGATCTGGATAGTATCTATCTTAGTAAAGCTACGTTTATCTTTGTGGATAAGAGAGAGGGCCATAAACACAGGTTATCGACCTCTACAGTACATAAAAGTAAGCCAAACTGGCAATATGAATACAAGCTTGGGTTTTACCAGCTTCCTTTGTCACAAAAGCAATTACTACATAATGTCCATAATGCAATGATTGTACTGTAATGAGTTTTCTTTATGTGAACAGAAAATGGGAAACATACTGTAGATTTTCAGAAATCTCTACAATTGTATATCTGTATCTTGAATAGATTTGCTGTCTATGTTTAATCCTGAGGTGGTCAGTCAACACTTGGATCAGGCCTCATTGCAGCACAGGTAACACACATGCAGATGAGACACAAACACACAACATACATATACTCATACCAATACTGTACGAGAATGCTACTTTCATATTTGTCCATGTGTTGTAGGAGTCTGAAGGAAGAGGCTGAGCATCTGTCTCTGTCCCTTTTGAATCATCAGGTACACTTTGACCCTCATAATCCCTTTATACCTGTTGTATTATCTACCCAACAAAAATGTGATATTTTATCATTTCGATCCAAAGGGTCTTCATATTGTCTTTGTACAGGCAATATATCTGAAGCAAACTCTGAATGTGTTTGCATGCTTTAAATAAGAGTTAAAAACTGAATTTTTAAATAAAAAAAACATTGTTATCAGTTGAAACAGCAGACTTGTGTGGCACAATATCTCAAAATCACCATAATATCACAATATGACTGTACCGAAAGATGATGAACAGTAATATTGAATTATAGCCCAAACCTACAGGTCACTGCTACTATATGTTTTTGCAGGTTGCTGAATGGAAGTTGGTGCTGCTGTTTGTCCCAGCAGATTCCCTGTGTGCCTGTTCACCACAAGTAAGACTGACAGTCATATAGTCTTTGCACAACAATAAAATGTGAATAATAGATCAGACTGTTTCAGTTTCATAGCTATCATAAAATCATGCTTAATGTTGCATCCTCGGTAGGTGCAGGATGCTTAAGTAGTAACACTCTGTCTATGTGTCTCAGGCTGCTGCAGAGGCTGAAGCTCTCGTGCAGGACGTGGACGCAGCTCTGCAGATATTGCAGAGCAAGGTGTGGTACTTTTTGTGATGTGAAATGTTCATTTTGGACTAAAACAGCAGTTCTGTGACAAGATCAGTAGTGATTCATTACAGAATATAAGAAACACTGACTCATTTGTGCTGTAAAGTAACATGCCAGTTTGATGTTTTCAGTTGCATCACACCTTAGTTCATACTGTGGTCTGGAGCGGACATCCTCAATGGGACAAGTCAGTGTTTTGTTTTTTCTCTTCAAACACACACACAAAAAAATATAGTTAATTTTTTTGCACTTGTTAGTAATCTTAACATATTATGTATTTGTGTGTCTTGCATTTATTGCATTTTTTGAATTTGCAGCACGTGTCAGTGTATGAGAGATGACAACATAAACCAACGAATACAGAAAGCCACACATATAAAAGTACTACAGGTAAAGCACATGAAAGTGAACGATGCATGTGCATGTGGCTCAGGCTTGTCTGCATCATAATTGATTGCTTGCTTGATAATTATCCTTTTGCCTCATTTTTCAGGACTCTCTTAATCATGTATTGGAAAATCCCAAGTGGCACAGCAAAAGTGAAGACTTCACTGTTCTGCTGCAGTCTATCCCGATTATCCTTGAGCCCATGTCAGAATCTGTAAGTAGGGTAAAACTGTGTCTGGAGAACAATATATCAACACCTATATATATCTCCATCTTTGCTGCCAGTAGCAGTCACAAATGTAAGATATAACTAGCAGTTTCACGTGTTTCTTCACAGGAGGACAGCAAATTGCCTGGCTTGGATGAAGTGGCTGTTCAGCTATGGACAAATATGGTATGCTCTTATCAGACAAAACTAGGAATGTCAGTGAAAAGTGTTTATCTTAAGTCAAGGGAGCAGCAGCACTTTCCATGCTGATAATTGTCCATTGTCCACCGTTGATTCATAAGTCATTCTGACACTAAAGCTGACCTTGTGTCTCAGCTGTAACGTGAGTCAACAGAGAAGACTTTCCCATCAAAGGGAGGAAGGAACCCTGACGATATTATTCTGAAGGGAGATTAGATAAGAGATGTACAGATAATCTTGAAGAGATCATCGGTGATGCTCCATGCCTATGTCTGTACATTAGAATTATCTAATCAATGTCGTCTGGCACTACATGACTGTTGGCTACGTGATCTGGCTCTAACTCAAACCAATTATAACTATTTCTGTCCCAGCTGCAGCCGCTGAAGGGTGAGGCAGAGGTTAAGGACACCAATGTCATCACTATTCCTTGTCCTACTGAGGTGAGGCATGCCATCATATATCACTCCAGTCAACCTGAATATGTCATTCCCGTTAAGGCAGTTTAACTTCAATCCAAAAAAATATACAAAAAAAAAAAAAAAAAAAAAAAAAAAAAAAACGCATAAAAAAATTACCTACTTGCAGCATTCAGTACTCAAACCAATGATAAATGATAGATGATCGTATCAAATTAAATGGTGTTTAGAATATTGACATAGTGCCTTTTCACTCTTATCTCAGGAGCAGCCTTATCTGCGGACACAGAGAAATTCCCCCAACAGAGTTCACAGCGAAGCCTCTCCACTGATAGACCCTGTGAGACTCTTTCTTTTACTCTTTGTGACCAAAAACTAGACTGCAGAGTTAGAATAGACAAATATATATTCTTCAATATATGTTTTCAGGTTATGGGTACTGAGATACCATGCAAGGACCGTAGTCCATCTCCTATTACCCCCACTTCAGGTAAAAACATTTGTCTGCTCTTAATAGCACATTTTGGGAAGTGAATCTGGTGCCATCTCAGCCCAAACAAACTATTCTCTGTCCTGTAGTTCATGAGCTCAGACCTGCAGACATCAAGGTTGTGGCAGCAGTGGGAGACTCTTTGACGGTGAGTGTGCCCCCTCTGTTGTTTTCATGAATGCTTACCTCCACTCCGCGCTTACCTCCACTTAAATTGGTCAAATAAAGTCAATTTTGCACATAATCCAACCGACTCACCTCTTGATGTCTTCTGTGCAGGCAGCAAATGGTGTTGGAGCAAAGACAGACAACATCCTGTTAGTGATTAATGAGTACAGAGGACTCTCATTCAGGTACAACAATCTTTAGCACCTTTAAAACCTGATAGTAAGGAAAAGTACAAATGCTTAAGTTCCTGGTTGTTTTGTGAAGGCATTTAAAGTTAACAGGTTATGCCTCCAATTTTCAGCATTGGTGGTGATGCCAACATTACAACTGTGACCACTCTGCCAAGTATGTATCTCTCTTAATGTTATTGTTTTACCAAAATGTATGATAATATCCCATGCAAACTAAATGAAATAGAAAACAGGCCTACAGAAGCTCAATTATTTATTAATGTATGCTGTCCAGCATACTTCTTCTGCCTTATCTTTGTTACTTGTCTACTACAACATTATGCTTGATAACCATCTATGATTATGATGTAACTACCTCATGAAAGTGATTGTGATTGATCTTATCAAATACAGACCTTACTGTCTAGCAGACTTGCATTTCAGCTGAACTGATGGGCTATTTGGACAAACTAAATGTTTTAGGATGCGTTGATTATCTATGATAAGCTGCCATATGTTCAGGACATGTTAAGGTGTTAAAATAAAATTCATAATATTTTTTTCACATTTTCTCTTTTGATATGCATTGCATATATCTATATATTTGAATGTATTTTCTTGCCACATGTTATATTTTCAACTATTTTTCTATGTCTCAGTGTGTTGTACTGCTGTTACTTTGTGTACCTTGCGTGTATGCTTGTACATATGCTTACTTAATATGTTCTAGTGTTGTAATCACTGTTATGTTTGATTCCTAATCTATTGCTATTCTCTGCTGCACATAGCACAACCCCTTGATTTAAGCTCCATACTAGTTTTACTGATATTACCTATTGTGCCTTGCAGACATCCTGAGAGCGTTTAACTCCTCGCTGACTGGCTTCTCAGAGGGGATAGGTAATGAGAACAGCGCTCAGGCCTTCCTCAACCAGGCGGTGGCAGGAGCCAAGAGTGGGTCAGTCATGTTCTGTTCTTCTAACTTCTTTGTCTTTATTTCCCTCTTCCTCATCTTTTGGGCTTGTCCTAAAGATGAGAAAACCAAACACAAGCCACAGCATTCCAGAACTATGTGCAACCACTTTTTTTTTTTGTTTGTACTGAAAAAAAAGCTTCTTGTTTTCAGTGACATGGTCGGCCAGGTGCGCGTCCTAGTGGACAAAATGAAAAATGATGCGGTAAGGAAGTTGTAAAGTAGCAATACTAACATTTACACATCAATACACACGTACTGCATGCCCTCACCTAACTTTGGTCACAAATTTTATTTTCCTAGTAACAAACATGAAACTAACCGAGCCAACCTACATGAACTTCTCTTACATTATCTAACGTTAACCTACATTAACTTCTTATCTCTTTCACAGCGCATTGATTTCCAGAACGACTGGAAAGTGATCACCATGTTTGTTGGGGGCAATGACATATGTGACTTCTGCACAGACAGTGTAAGCTTTTTTGTTTTTGTTTTTTTATTAAAATTTCATCCATGCTAACTCATTTTGTACTTTTAGGTGCTGATTTCTTGTTTCTGTGTGATTATTAAACTGTTTTAATGTTTTTGAATGACAAAATGCAGCATATGGGATTTTCTCAAGTACATATATTGCTGTCAAATCACAAATTAACCTGTGGTTGTGAGAAAAAATGTAGAAAGAAAATGTTGACATTTCAAAAAATAGAACCAAAGATGTACTTCATAAGTTATTTGGTCTGGATAATCTCCTATGTCAGATTAAGGCAGCTTGTTTCACTCACTTTTTCAATTATGTATTTAGAAAATAGAGGTTAACACAGGAGAACACAGGTTACATTTGATGCTGAATCCATATGGCTCATATAAAACTGGCTGTTGGTTCTTTGCACTACTGAGGAGGATCTTTCTTTCCACAGATTTATTTCTCACCCAGCAATGTAGCTGATCGTATCCGTCAGGCTCTGGATATCCTCCATAATGAAGTTAGTGCTGTATACATCTGTATACATCTTGCATCTTGTTCTACATATACACAAACATATGTCCTCACTGTACGTCAGCCATTTCTTAATCAGTGTACAGAGTACAGACAGTCTCTGTTTTGTACCCATCCAGGTTCCCCGTGCCATCGTGAATCTAGTAGAGCTGTTACACATTGTCCCGCTGCGTGATTTACACAGTGATAAGAGTCTAGGCTGCCCCACCTGGTTTGTAAAGTAAGTGAGGCCTGCTGCTTCAGAATTTATGATTACTTTTTCTTTTTTATGTGAAACAAATGATTGACTAATGACTAATTAATGACTAATTATTCAAACTAGGGCGTAACGGTATGGTACTGTGATTGTGATATCATTCAAGATTTTTGTAGGATTGATCACTTTTGCAGCATAATTTTTATTTTTACTGGAAATACTATTAAAATGATGTGATTTTTTTTCTGGGTTCTGTATCAGACAAGCATGTTTTCTTACATTTGGAGAATACAATTTGTAGGCCAGGACATTTCTGTAGCACAACAGTACTTCATTTATAATAATATTTTGTCACACATTTTTACCTTTATCAAAAAATTGCATCTCCTGCGAGTTGGATATCACACTTGACCATATTACACTTTTGATATTGATTAATTGTTCAGTCCTAATTCAAAGTTTTATTTATGTTCCAGGTTGGTTTGCCCTTGCATACTGAAGCCTGTTGAGGGATCTGCTGAACTCCAGAAGGTCAAAGACTTAAATAAAGCTTACCAGGTACAAAGCTAAAATAAAATTGTTTAATTCCAAACCATTTTTTAAAAAAAATACACTTTCATTTCCTTTCAAGTCTTTATTTGCCTACACAGCAAAATCATCAGTCTTCATTTGACTCTGAGAGTGGAAAAAACAATACTATGCCAATGTTTAGATAAGAAATAATTTAACACCAAATTTTGAAAACCAATCCCACAAGCTAAAATCAGCTCTGTGAGTGGACAAACGGATCTCTAATCAACATTTGTCAACTCAAAATAACCATCATTGAAAAATCAACACTTGATAACACTGTAAAATTTGCTGTGCATTCTGTTTCTCCTTCCAGCATGCAATGAGACAGCTGGTGGACTCAGGGCGGTATGACACCCACGACAACTTCACTGTGGTTCTGCAGCCTTTCTTCAGAGAGGTCTTCCTTCCCAGGCTGGAGGTAAAAGCTGACAAAACTGTATCCTCACACACAGCCAGAACATAATTTGAATGCTTCTAATCTAGGTTTCATATATTAATTTCTCTTCATCCCTTCCCCTTTTTTCATTTCTGCCACCCCTTCCCTTTCTTTTTCTTTTTTTTTTTTTTTTTTTTTTTTAAAGGATGGCCGGCCTGATCGCTCCTACTTTTCTCCTGACTGTTTCCATCTCAGCCAGAAAGCTCACACCCTCATGGCTCGTGCTCTTT
>OMKZ01023481.1:47287-61147 GCA_900302535.1 Neoniphon sammara
GTATAAAATTTCAGATATTCTGGTACACATGGTTAGACATGGTTAGAGACATGGTTATTTTTTTCCCTCTCAAATAATGATCCAAAATTGCTGACCTTCACAATCTCTTAGCTGGAGCCATTGGGAAACAAAACCTTTACCCAAGACTTCATGTCTGACATCGAGTTGAAGTGTCCCTCTGAGGTAACATAGCAAAGGCTTACATTAATGACATTCAATGAGCTCAACAATATATGAAATAATAGATGTCATTATTTTTGCATTATGTATATATATATAATTGTGTTTTTGATTGTTTTTTGTTTGTTTGTTTGTTTTTTTTATTAGACCATGCCATTCTTTAGAACTGCTCCCAACAGCAACTACACCTTTCCAGGCCCTCCTCCTACTCCTCCTCCTGTTACGGTAAGCCCTAGTTTCTGTCATTCAAACATCTGCACCACATTTGATTGACCACTAATTAGAATTAATGTATAACCCACAGTGATAGACTATGATTGACATGTAATTTGTGGTTGTGGATTGTAAACCCCTAAAACATGTCTGTCATTCATTAGAACTGGGGCAGTGACTTCTCCTGTGTTAACATCGCTCCATCTGACTCTGTGCCCACTTCAGGTAAGCGTTCAAGGTGTTGGATATTACCCACAGAGGAATATAAAAGTGCTAGACTTATGTTGATCTTTCCTTAGTTCACAGGTTGCGACCCGCAGACATTAAAGTGGTAGCTGCGCTGGGAGACTCTTTAACGGTGAGTGTGTGTATAGAGTGCAAACACGTGTATGTACTGACATCATGTCCAAAGCCGAAAAGGAGTACAGGGCTTTTATTATGAAATTAGGAAAAGCCAAGGCACTGTTCCTCCATAAAATAAATTAAAAATGCCTTTGTTAGGGTGGCATGCAACTAGGAAATCTGAATGTTGTGTGTGTAGTTCGGTGTGTGTATCCATTCAAATCCTTTGAATTTGTCTGCCATATTATTCAAATTTTCTTTTTCTGGATTCAGACCGGTTTTGGTGCTAAGGCAAAGAATCTCCTGGAGTTACGAACTGAGTACAGAGGAGTATCATGGAGGTGAGAAGCTACACACAAACTGTATGCAAAAGCAAATTATGCACATTGACTTTTGATTTTATAACATTTTATATTTATTGTTTTTTCTTTATCAACAAGTATTGGAGGAGATAAAAGTCTTAATACCGTCACAACATTACCCAGTAAGTTACAAGCCATTCTATTGCTATCCTCCACACAATACCTTGAATAAGGTGTAATATACACTGCCACCACTAGATGGGAGAGTTGGCAAACTATTACAGCTTCTCTGTAAACAGCATGTATGATTTGGTCTGTTGTGCAGTACTGTCTCTCCTTCTATTTTTTGTTGATCAGATATTCTAAAGAAATTCAATCCTAACATCAAAGGAATGTCAAAGGGCCGAGGAAAATTGCAAACTGGCTTCAACATGGCTGTATCAGGAGCTAAAATATCGTGAGTGCTAAAACATCTATGATCTACTTTGAAGTTTGTCACTGTACCCACATTAAACGGCATCGCATTTAAATAATTACATATTGCCTGCTTACAGTTTCAAATATTACGGTGCCTTTTTTTACATTTTGTGAACCTATGAAACCTTGCTCTTTAATTTTAAACAGAGGAATCCCAGGGCAGGTCAGACGGCTTATTGAAACCATGAAAAACAACTCTGTAAGTCTGTTCATCCTGTGGCTCTGTTGCATGCACTGATACTAATTCTGTGCCCACAGAATTACTATAATATAATTTATAGGTATAATATTCCATATGTATGTCACAAAACACGCAAAGTTGATGTCATATCTCTGCCTTTCTACGTCTACCCCTTTATTTTCTTCTTCTGGATCCAGGCTGTGGATTTTGAGAAAGACTGGAAGCTGGTGACCCTCTTCATTGGAGGCAACGACCTGTGTCAGTACTGCAATGACAGGGTGAGTTCCCCGCAGGAAGACTTCAGAGGAACTGCCGAACCTCTCCGGGATGAGCCCGTAGATAAAATGCATTTATATAAAACGCGATCCCTAAGTAAAGACAATCTTCAGTCATAGCAGTGTGGTTATAACCTCTTTGATATGCCCTGTTTAGTGCTGTCTTATGATATCACTCGCCAAGTGGGATAAGCATTGGAGCAGAATAATCAAGCATTGTGAACAGCCCTCCCCTAATTGTTTTATTGTGTCAGAGTGAGATGAGAGCAGACAAGGTTTCTTTTGAATGAGCACATTCTGTCACTTTAGCCCTCCAACACAAAGCACCCCCCCCTTCTCTATCTCAACCTCTGTCTGCATGAAACAAGCACACAGGCACAGTGACAGGCCTTGTTGTCTAAAAGAGGCATAAACAAGGGAGAAGTCAACCCAGACTCTCTTCATCCTGTCTCTGTCTTATCTTTCTCCACTCTCCTCTCTCTCCCGCTCTGTCTCTCTCCTCTTCCACATTTTACCTCATTTCTCTGCCTTTCATTCCCCCCCCCTTTCACTCTCCATCACTCTTCTCCCTTTCCACCACCAGCGTAGTCTCTCTTTTAATGTTTGTACTTTGAAGCAGAATATCAAAGCACGGCATCAATTTGAAATGAGCTCTGAGACTATGGTAGTGACAGCTTAGTGTTGCAGTACTACTCGCTGCTGTTGCTCGTACACTCATACATGTTGCATGACATTGCCTTTTTTTGGCTGACATTTGCTTTGAACGTACAAACACGGTCAGTTTTCCTCTAATCCTTTTTGCTTTTCGTGGGTAGTATATATGAACAGAAAACATCTGTTACGTAAAAAAGGCACGAATCATGATGTGTTTATGTTTATGTGTTCTCTATAAAATATTAATAGCTTATAATTGCTGTCTCTAAAACACAGGCCTCTATGTCACCTGCAAACTACAGTCATCATATGATGACAAGCTTGGATATTCTGTACAAAGAGGTAAGATGATGTCTTTGTTGTCCACCAATAAACAACTCTTGATAAAACAATGAATACCATAATTGAAAATGTAGTTTAGATGCAGGTCTTTGTAAAAATATCACCTAAGTCTACTCAATTATGCAGTTTCCTCTCATGAATCCATAACTATACCTTACCTTACCTTACTTTATCTTATATTTTTATTGATCCTTGAAAGGGGGTCCTTGAGTTTTGAATTTTACTCTTGGAAAATGCATGAGTGTGTTGTTCTTGCCTTGTGGCCTTTAGGTCCCCAGGGTGATCGTTAATGTCTTGGAGATCCTTGAAATCGAGGGCCTTCGCAGAATCAAAAGGGACAGTCTGGGGTGCAGTGTGTTGCAACAGTACGTTTAATCAGTCCATTCGCAGGAAATCGATCCATACTCGAATCAATACCACCGAGTCCAAGGCAAATTCCTCCTGGGGGACAGTAAAATGTATCTTAATATTGATGCTGTATGTATAGAAGTGAACACAGCAAAAGAACACATTTACTATCTGTATTTACCAGAGGACTAACTTGTCCCTGAATCAGCAATAAATTAATTTGCCCTAGGTTGTCCATAAGTTTTCAAATAAGATTGTAATAACAGTTGTAACTAAGCAGAAGATAGTACATCAGTTGGCAGAGTGATGATTGGATATTCATTAAAACATTTTACTTTTAAAAATCATTTTTCATTTCCTCTATTATTTTGCTACTGTTTATTTTAGTTTATTTTGTCATTTTTGAGTGTCTTGAAAAGCACTATTCAAATTCAAATGCATTATTATTATTACTGTTAATAATATTATAATAAGAAGAATATTTCAACTGTTTTCAATCCTAAGGTATGTCTGCCCGTGCTTCCTGATACCAGGGGACGATTCCCCAGAGCTGGCTGAGGTAAAACGGATCAATCGAGACCTACAGGTTAGTGGACTGGATCAATGAGACCACAATGTGCTCTTCCCACCAAAATGTTGCTATTTAACAAAACTGTTAACCGTGTTGAAAAGTAACGAGAAAAGATCATTATAGTAGCCTCGTTTGTGGTACTTCTCTCAGACCGAGACAGAAAAACTGGCATATGGAGGCCGCTATGATGACAGAGAGGACTTCACTGTGGTGGTGCAGCCTTTTTTCAGAAACTCCATCGTCCCTTTGAACTCCGTAAGTCCTCTGTGCACAAACAAACATGCACTTGAGAGCAGCGATAAACCATTCCTCCCAGAACACATAATTCATTTAAACACTGATGCTGTATCTTTTCTCCTTCAGGAGGGGAAACCTGACGTCACCTACTTCTCTGAGGACTGTTTCCACTTCAGTGAACGAGGACACGCTGACATGGCCGTAGCATTGTGGAATAACATGGTGAGTTTGGCAAGGGCAACAGAGCATTTAAAGGCTACCTGTGTCTGACAGAGCAAGGTTTTGGATTATTAAAGTCTAGTTGAATCATCACATCGTGAAATTCAGTTGAAAACTTGAGCAGAGATACAGTTCATTCTGTTTTGTTTATAGTTGGAGCCGGTGGGTATGAAGCAGACATACAACAATTTCACACACGACAGAAATAAAATCAAGTGCCCCACTGAGGTAAGAAAGTTGTCACACAAGCATTTCTTGCATAATACTGATTTCCCAGTTGTTTTATCTTTGCCATTCTTGTAGGGCCTGGTGATACGGACATAATCAAATAGCACAATATCTTTGACTGAATACCTCAATAACAGTATTGTGATGATTTTGAGTATGACTAATGGTGCTTTAATAAGATATTTACATGTGAGATTTTTGATAAACAATCTTTAATAATGTGGATATGATGACTGTGCAGGTAGAAGCAAATAATAAAACAGATAGAACTGTTTAATAAATTCAGATTATTGCATTTCTTTATTGTAATTGTACAGTATCATTTCATATCATGATATTAATATAATACCAATTTATCACCCAACCCTACATTCTGGCAGAAATACTTTCCCTTGAAACCAGATGCAGTGAGTTGACGGCCTACTTTACTTTGCATTTTTGTGTTTCAGGAGCACCCTTACATCTTCACAAAGGTGAACAGCCTTCCCAGTTTGAACACCACCACCCCAACACCCACCACCACCACTACCACTACTAATACTACTACTACTACTACAACCACCACTGCAGCACCCACAGCCCTTCCTCTTACCCCATCATGTTCAGACAGCGTGCCCATATGGGCAGCTGCTGTGTTGGCTGTCATAGGTCTTGTGACTGGCTGTGGCGTCACCTGGCTCTTGCTGTCCTGCAGAGACAAGAGAATCAAGCGGAAGATGCAGGCTATGGTGGAGATGAAGGCCACCGGGCTTTAAAACACTGCGTACTTTACTCACTGTGGATTCAGCTTAGTTCACACTGGCTCCTTCCTACCTCATCCACAGTTTACTTCGCTGAATTGTTGAAAATGACTGTTGTGCCTTTTGAACTTTTCCAGTGGGTAAACAAGTAGTAAAGATGAACTTGCAAACTATGCCTACAAAACAATATTCCAACATTAAAACTGATTATAGAGTTGAAAAAAAAAGAACTTTATAGTGCATCATGTTTGCAGTGATGATAATGCAGTTGCACTCTTTCTCACACTTATACACACACACACACACACACACACACACACAAATGCACACACGCACACATTTCATGATATGCCATAATGAGCCCTGTCTCCTGTGGGTTTTGGGTTTTATGATTGTCCTTGGACCACAAAGACTTTCTCTGGATGTAACAAGAGTACACAATACCAATTTTGGCACTTGTAAATATAAAGTAAACATTGTATGATAAATAATATTTTGCAAGACATGATAATGAAACTTTAATTATTTTGGATAATTGTTTTTGTATTTATTGTTTTTCTTTTCTCTTTAAATGTTTAAGTCCTCAATTGAGAATTTGCAGAAAAATGTGTAAAATGTATCTGTCATCCCCAATAAATGTGTTAGTGTTGTATTTATTTGGAATAGCCTGTATTTTATATTCAATAGAAACTGTAATCTGGTATGACTGCTCAAGTGAAGGTCATCAACTTGTGCAAGGAATAACCAACATCACAGCTTACTGGTATTTATATGAAATATATCACCACATCAAAATCATACAGACCGCTCACACACAAACTACTCTACACAATAATATTATATAAATTCTTATATGATTTCTATTCATAATACATTTGGCATGCACTAGCCTTGTCACAGCCTGAGTGATGACATGATAAATAAAAAGGCAGGTAAACTGTGACCTCCAATCAGTGATTGTCATAAGGTAACCAACCGCTATTGTAAACAATGCTCACTGATACTTTCAGAAAACCACATAACATATCTATGCATTTTTCCTTGAGACCCTATCCTCAGGCAACTTACATCAATCTGATCTAAGATACATGCTGGAAATTATGTCCTATAGATTTATGTCGGACCAAAACTGTGATTAAACTCTATCACACAAAAAAGGTGGGTAAACTGAGTGTAAGTGGATTTCCCCTCTGCAAAATCCCTGATTAAACTCTCTGATCATTATTGTTTTGGTCATAGTAATTTCTCAGGCAGTAAACAAAAACAACAAAAAAAAAAACTTTTCTTGACACAACAGCTCCTCCTGGCGTTTGCCGGGGGAACTCAACGAGCCAACGTTCTAAAATATCAGTTTGAAGATGGCGGAGGGTGAATTGAACGTGGACAGCATCATCTCTCGGCTTCTGGAAGGTGAACAATTTAGACCATCCCTAATGTTTCAGTAGCTAGCCCTTTACGTTCATCTCAGCCGGGTCTGAAGATGTTTCTGCCATCGCCACGATTGTTTCAACAAAGAAAAATACATGGTCAATTTGGCAAGCCGTTGCAATCCAGGCAGTGTTGGCTAGTAGCGTTGAGGTTAGCTAATCTTACGTTGTATCGCCCCGGCTAGCTCTGGCTAACGTTAGCTTGCCGTGTTTATAAACAGTCCGTCGGCGGTGAACGCCTACATTTTCTGTGTAGCGTTCATCGTATTACTTTACTTTTCACTCACAAATTGACTTTATTATGCTTTGCTTTAGGGTGTAATTCAACTTTCTCGTTCGCGTGTTACCCACATTTGTTCTGTTCATTTCTTTGCCGAATTTTGCATGGTTGCTATGCAGAAATATAGGGGTTGAGACTAGAGATACAGCAATAATACGTTAGAAATCAGCATTTTACTTCGTATTACGTTTTATTTGACAATGAAAGGAAAACCCAGAGTCAGTTCTAGCTGTAGCGTCGCAGTTCTAGCTCCAACGTTATTCGTTTACTAAGATGGGTACACCCCTTTTGCCCCCTCTGCCCTTGACACGATTAGTTTTCACAAATAAAACCAATGTAAAAGTCAACGTTATACATTATGCAAGGTGGGCAGTCTAATAAGTGTCACATTAATGAGTGGGGTATTCGGTTTGCATTAAAATCTACACAAGAAACAATTTATAACACGAATAAATGGCTCAGCCCCATCATCTGACGTATTACTACATCGTAGCTAATTAATGACTTCACAGCTAGTTCGCTCTTTGTTGAGGAGTTTAACCTTATCTGGTTTCCACACTGGGTTTGTACTGGCCGGGGCAGGTTGCTGTGATTCACTGCACACAGGGCCCATACGAAATAATTACGTGTGAGTGGATGTACAGAAACACTGACAAGAGAGCTACCATTAGTCTCTACCAGCAAAGGAGAGATATCGAAGACATTGTAAAATCTTGATAGATGAGAAAAAATCCTGTGTGTTCCCTTTTGTTTCTGCAGCCCATCATAATTCACAGGCTTGTTCAAACCAGGGGCTGGTGGGCGTCTTTCTTTGTATGTTAATTTGCATTTATTGCTGTTGCATCTACATGGGAAACTAGGTCAGGTTCAAGGACCAAGTTTTGCACTTGCCAAAGGAATTAGAGAGGAAACCTGTTGTGTTAACTGCTGTCCATCAGCTCTGAAGTCTAAGAAAATTTGCGGCTCCCCTGGATCTGTTGAGTCAGACGACACGCCACCACCAACACATTTTCAGCACTCATTGGCAGAGTCTCTACTTTTATCTGTGACATTTTTGGAAAGATACGTGTCCATTCCAACATGTGAAATGCTAGCATTTGGGATTTTGTTGCTGCTTGCTGGAAAATACACTCAGTCTCAACCAGCTGTCACACCATGAGCATCTTGGTTGACATGTTTCTCTATTCTGTCTAACTGAACAGTGTAAGATCCTCAGATTACATCTGTTGTGTTGTTGTGCAGCTTCAAAGTTTTGATGCTGTGGTGTTTCATAATGTTGCATTGTTTGGATGAGTCAACATAGCTGGGTAGCTAGTGGTAATTATGTAACATTAATTAAAAAATAAACCAGATACTTAAGAGCCTGTCATCAAACCCATAATGCATGCAGCCATTTTCCAAGTTTCATGTTGGCATTATTATTCCTGTTGTTTTTCAATACAAGTTGTACAGAACAGGGAACCTTAGAGTAGCTGTCATGAACTTATTGTCCATTGTTTACTCGCCGCCGGGAAGAACTAATCTTCATGAAGTGAAATCACACTGGTAGAGAAACAAGCAGGCATGGAAATCTGGCTGGGTGCTGCTAAATGTTTATTTGTGGCCAGCTACTTTTCTCAACAAAAAATCTTTTTGACCGTCTGCATATCAGCTGAGCTCCACTGATTCCCCAGCCCTACAAGAAAGCACTGAAGTTCTAGTGACTTGTTGATCATGTTGCTCACAGTGTGAAAGCAGGGTTAAACTTAGCCCCTGAATCTCTCACACGCTACACTTGCACTGCCACTTTTTTACTTGCTGTTTACACACGTTATCATATGTGACCCATATCTGATTGGTGTGTTTAGTCACAAGCCGTATCCTGAAACTTCACACATGCTCAAATGAACAATAACAAATGGCGCCACATGTCAGGCTGCTTGCTGCAGTGTCACTCACTCAGCCACTGGTGACTGTGCAGTCTTCTTGGCACCACAGGGTGCTTTCTTCCATATTGATGACTGTGGAAAGATTGCCTGCTTGTGGACTGATGGCTAGATAACGTTGTTGACCAGGGTATAGTCAGAAGTGATGTTTACGGTACATTGACATTACTGTGTCGGCAACTTTTTGCTGTTCACACTTGAGCAGTAAATCAGGTATTGTTGGATATGTAAAAAAAAATTTATGTATATAAGTGATCACTTTCATTGTGATCTGGTGTAAGATGGCAATGGTATCTGCTTACTATTTTCATGATATTGACAAAAAGGAAATGACCACACCTGACTGGTTGAAATGGACATTATCGCCTCTTAGGTGTTTTACATCTGTATGTTCAGCACTATAGAATTTCAGAGATCTTTCAGAATAGCTTTGTTCTTAGTGGTTTGCATTAAAAATCAAGTGTTTTACACATGAGTTACAACCCAACAAGGGTTGGCAGTATGGTGCTGCAGGCCTCTTCTGTGTCCAGTGAAAAAGTAATTTAAGAGTAAGACTTGTGAAAATAATTGAAAATATCAGTCCCTGCTTTAAAACCACAGGTTCGTAATTCAAAGAAGGAAAATAAAAGTCCTCATTTGGGCCTGGTCTGAGAACGTTTAAGAAACCCTGCCGTAAAGGGTTTAGTGGATCTAACCATTCCAAGAAAATGCACCCTGTAATTTAACAGACACCAGAACCAGGGTTTGAAAAATGCTTGTATCCTTCATTTATGCAGGTGTTTCTTTTATTTTGGCAGTTTTGTGTTCTTGTGTTTTGTGGCCTCTCAATAAAAGAGGCAGTATATTGGCTCTAGAAAGTGCCCAAAATGGTACTTTTAACTGCCTATAAAGCTCTGTCTACTTTTCATGTGCACAATATAGGCCTAGATTTAACAGAATCCAGTTAGTCTTTGAGAGTCTCATATGCGTTGATTTGATGTGTTCAGATATGGTCTTAAGTGGTACCATCTCAAGAGACAGCAGGTGGTCTCTCTTGACAGTTTTCTTCACCTGATGGTGAAGAAAAACTTTAACCTTCATCATCCATCTCAGTATTACATAATAGCCTAACCTATGTTTTGCTGTCTGGCAAAAATTGGACTTGAGAAGAAGCCAAGTGTCTGAGTCTCTGAGACTGCTTATTCAGAGGAGTTGAGTTTTAGGGAGCACAGTGATGCTTTCTCTAAACAGGTGTGTACACACCAGTGCAGACACAGGGATGATTTACCATTGCTTAATTTTAGCCTTTGCCCTTCGATGGTCTTAAGACTCTAATTGCTTTTTAAAGCTGCAGCCTGCAGAATAGCTAACAGTGAAGGCTTCAGTGTTAAAAAAGCCTAAGCAACCAGGCTTGACTCATTCAGTTCAGCTGTAGCCTTGCTGTTTAGTGAAGAGCGGTGCTTGTGCAATTTCATGGTTTGTGCCAGAGACAGCAGCACTTTGGGGTATCTGTGGTGTGTGCAGATAGATGGATGATAAGAAAATTGATTGTGTGAAATTGATGGTGTCGAGCTACACTTCATTGAGGTTGGTTGAACTGCAGACTAGATTGTTTTTCACACAGAATCTCTGTCTGTGACCATCCATATTTACTCACTCCTCTCAGATTTACAGTTGGATTACATGACTAATGAGACAGCGAGAAAAAGTCAGTGTGAGTACATAATGTGTTCGTAGAGAGTGCATGTGTGTGCTGTGTGTATTTATTTATGCACAAGCACGTGGACACTAAGCTGTGGAAATGCCTCACCAATACATAAGTTAATTCATGTTAAACTGCTCCCTGTGAGCACAAAGTCATTTCACTAGGCCTATCTATCCTACATTGGAATCTGCAGTGGGTGGGTAGCTTTAAGGCAATACTAAAATGGGCAATTATTATATAATTCCTCAGTCATGGATTTGCTCATCACTATTGTTACCACCGTCAATTTCTCATCTTCCTGCAGTCCTTTGATTGGCTGTGCTGAGAAACTGTGGCCATCCATGTGTTGATATTAAAAGATATTAAAAGTTAGTCACTTTTGACATATAAAACCCTTCTTCAGTCCGTTATTTTTGTAATATGATATGATATGTATTTTGCAATCGGATTTTGGAGTTTGTATTAGCCAGTCTTTACCTGTGGCACAGCTTGGTTTTATTTGCAGGTACATCATGTAATTTGATTGTGTGCTATTGCAGGAAGACTACCATTACTGAGAATATATTGGGCAGACCTAAGGCAATCATGCCAAAATCATGAAAGGCAAATCAATAATTTAGAAGTCAGAATGGATCACAATAGAAACTAGGCAGCTCCCTCTGTATGTCAAAGACATTACATTTACTGGAAAGGCAGTTTATCTTTATGGAGACACAGCATAAAAGTACCATATAATGATACCATAAGTTTAGTTCATCCCTCAGTGCTGGTTTTTGAAATTAGATAGAACTTTAACTTTGGTCATAGATTTCAGCTACAAGGTTATAATAAAGGAAACTGTTTACATTTTTTAATCTTGGATTTGCCGTATCTCTCTGACTGTTTTAGGCTAGCTTCTGAATGTATCCAACATTTGCAATTTTAAGATAAATCTGCAAGCTGAACTATCGCAGAGATCCAGAAGTAGACTGAGGCCAACCCACCAACAGCAAATAAGCTGCTCTCATATTCCAAGAAATAGCTTTTTTGCATGGGATTTTTTGAGATTGCTTAGGTCTATCTTAAGGTAAGCTGCATTAAGCTACAGAGGCACTATACATACAGCTCAGCTGTGCTGTTAAGGGTTAAGATTACCATACGATAATTTGTGCTGCAAGTGTAGATGTGATTTTTGTGGCACATGATTATAATCAGGGGCTCATTCTGATGATGATTGTGGTGGTGTTGGTTACCAGTGCTATTACAGCAACAATACCAATAACGATAGCAATCATTGCTAACAGTGACAATATGTCTCTCTCCAGTGCGAGGATGTCGCCCGGGGAAGATAGTCCAGATGACCGAGGCAGAGGTGCGGGGGCTCTGCATCAAATCCAGGGAGATCTTCCTCAGCCAGCCCATTCTGCTAGAGCTTGAGGCTCCGCTCAAGATCTGTGGTCAGTATTGGCCATTTCTGTCCTTGTCCTAACCATTTTCACTGCATCTTGTGTTTATTTTTCACTTTCTGTTATTTGTAGGATTTTTCATTGTCGGACCTTCTCTTATATTTTGTTTACTTTTCTGTTCTTTTTTCTTGTTTTTCATCTCTCTGTCTGTCTCTCTTTTCTTTGCGCTCCTTCTGTGGGCTAAGCTGGGCTCTACGGTGACATTTCTTCTAAGGCATATAAGCGCTCCCAAATTGAAAGGTTTACGAGCACAGGAGAGAAAGTCACAAGCGTAATCTCTGAAAATAATTGAAAATACACATTTCACTGCTTTCCACAAACACCGGCTGCCAGCCAGATAGTCTGTTCCTGTCTCCTCTCCAGCTGTTTTTAAACTGAAATTATTGGTTTCAACACAGGCAGTTTCCCTCAATCTGATTGGTGTATTGATGTTAGGAACATTGTAGACAACTATCAGACATCTCCATGTTATTTTTTCACTTTGTTAAAGTGCTGCGGTAGAAGAGAGTAGGAGAAAGCCCTTTTCCCAGTGTTGCAACTTAAGCAATCTCACTGGGCTTTGTATTACGAAAACAAAAGGGAAAATTATGATTCACTGTGCCAAACTACTGTATGTGTTTATAATGGTGTGTGTGTGGTAGACAGTCACTTCACTGTTTTCCGAGATATGTAAAATAAGGATATATTCAGATATGAGGTGAACATGAGTGCAGTGCCATTCACAGAGTTATGCATTGTCCCCACTTGCCTGTTGGGTTCAACAAACTGCACTGGATATTGGCAAGGTCGATTAATTATTTAATAACCCCCGACAGGCCATAGTACACTGAGGTACTGAGTTGTACCATTGGTCATTGTTGCTGTGCCTTTTTGTCACAGTTTACATTTGTAACTCCAGGATAGAGGGTTTCATCTATTCAGTTTTTGTTTATAACATTTTTTTCAGAACTACACACAACCATATACAAATCACTACTACAATTAATATAAATAGCATTTGCACTTATTGCATCTACCCTTTTCTTTACTCAAAACAAGTTAAAAGTGAGAAAGGGCTTCATTCGCTACCTCTGAGCTGCAGGTGTGTGTGTGTGTGCACGCACGCGCGTGCGTGTGTGACTTAAGGCTCATCTCTTTTCTTCCCCCATCTCGACTGAGCATTGTTCTCAGTGCCTCATATTCAAGGCATCGCAGATCCGCAGAGTCCTCATGATAATAGCTGTAGAGTTGAGTTACTACTCAAAACTATATATAGAGCTCGACACCACAAGTCTAAACTGATAAGTAAAATAAATAATTTTCAGGCAAATGCAATAAAGCTCTTCATTATTTAAGATCTATATTTTGAGATTGATGTATGTGGGTGTGAGGATTGGATCCCACTGGCCCAACAGTGGCTATTTGTGCTTGTGGAAAAAACTGAGTCCTACTTGGACTCATTGTGCACAAATAAATGTTGAATATATTGAGTAGTATAAATGCTGCTGAAACACTGTAGAATCCTTACTCCTGACTGTCCTGCCTCCTGCCACATTTTCTGTTAATCATATCACATGTTATTGTCACTTATCTCAGTGAAATGTACTTCTTTTGAGCAGATGTTGTATTGATTTATAGCATGTGTGCTGTTGGACTACTTTGTATCCACTGACAAAGCAAATTTCAGGGTGACAGCCCACTCTCTCACATGATGAACAAGTCCTGTAGCGCACTGCTCACAGTGAGTCATCTCCAATTGAATCCACGTCCTTCAATACCCAAGCGCTGTCATGCATTCTCTAGCTAGGCAT
>OMKZ01023481.1:68195-84666 GCA_900302535.1 Neoniphon sammara
GGGGTAAATTCTGGTCGGCCTGTCACCCCACCCCGCACCGCCCAAGCCCCCAAGAAGAGGTGAACATACAGCCTCTGCTCTCCCTCTCCTTTTCATCCTATCCGTCCTGTCTATCCATCACTGCAACCCCAGTTACTCCCCTGTATGGTGAAGATACAGGGCTTATCTAATTGCCCCAATCTTTCTCCTCCTTCTTCCCCATTGAGCCCTTTGCCCCTAACTCCACTGACAGCTCTTTTCTTAATATGTATGTGTACATAAATTTGCTGTGACCAATCGATGTATTATTTTTTTGCCTGTTTGTTGGTATTTTTGATATTATTAACAAATATTCTATTTGTGGTTTTACTTGCAATGCCATTTGAGGTTCTCTGAGGTTCTGTGTCGTGTAAAAGAAACGCCTCCTCTGTCTTAGAGGGGAGAAGTGAATGAGTTAGAGGAATTCTTTTTGATTTCTTCTTTGAAAATACAAATGGATATTGAACGTTGTTTTGCCTTGATCTCTCCAAAAAGCAGCGAGAATCCTCCAGACGCGTTTAATTTCAGTTGAGACACAAGCGTGATGCCAAGCTCAAAGACACACGCTTACAGCAGTTCTGACATTGCTAATAGTTCAAACACATAATAGCATGTGTGTTCATGCACTTGCAATTCTGTGTTTGGGCACATGCACGCACATTTGATATATTTAACCATTGGGAAAGTGCATCCCCCCATGTGAAAGAAAGAATGTGAACAGAGACCGGCTTGAATGAACCATACAGGCTTAATCAGATGCTGCTGGCAGTGTACATGCGCCACCCGAACACAACGCCCACTGAACATCAACTCCACTGTCCCCGCGCCTCGAATCCACACCCACACTACAGCATGCCACTTCTCACATGGTGGTGGTGGTGATGCTGTCCTGGATCTGTTTATCGGTCCTCATCAAGATAATTTCACCCATAGAATACTCCTGATTTTGTGAGAAAGACACTGATTGATCTATTAGTTGTTGTGTCCTTGAAAAATTTAGTCCATACACAGGCCTTTTCCCAAATTGAATCCGAGTTATGCGTGGTCAGTATTAACCATACTGGATAAAAGGAATAACTGCTAATGATATTATTTTGCCACTCTAGACCTTTTCTATGTAGAAGCCCTTAGGGGTAGGAAATGCATAATAGCATTGGCTGCAAGTCTGCAACTTGACTAACCCTTTAAGGTATTAAAATGCTGAAATAATAATAATCTTCACAAAAGCTCTACAGTATCTGCACCATTTAGCGCTACACGTACAGTCAGCAATCCTTAATAAAATGGAAGAACATGAAGGAGAGTCAAGTTTGCAGTTTTGAGGATTTAAAGGGAAATGCCAGCCATCCCTCTTTTACATCACTCAATCCGTTCAGGTACAAAATGTGAAAACTGACAGGAGCCAGAAGAGGGTGGGGGCAGCTGGTTTGGGCATTACTGCAGTAGTAGTGCCACCTGGTGTTTAAATATCGCCAGTACCTAAATCCTATTTTTGAAATTTCAGAATAGACTGCCCAGGTTGCGCTTTAACTTACAATGCCAGTTTAAGATGCTGTATCATTACTATCAGGAGGTACTTTAATTGTCTACTGACCAACGATTAGCCTGGTTGGCAATTCAGCTTCAGTCCACTGCAAAAGTGATGCAGTAGACTTATTGTGTGAAACAGTTGCCTCATTTTTTTTTGCTCTTTGTTGTATTCTTTCTGTTGTATTTCTATGTACTCTATTCACATTGTTTACTTTTTATTCACTTAATTTATTTCCTAACAATGATAATGAGAAAAAAAAATCTGAGGTGTTACCAAAAGCTGTTTTGCAATTTGTACAAGTTGGTTTGAAAGTCTATAAATTGAATAAAACGGATGAAACTAAAATTGTTACTGACTCCCTTGTTGCACTTTTTCTGAATAAACAACATACATATTTATGCATACTATCAAGAAATTGTAGACATAAAGTTGCTTTTCCTCATGGAAGATACATCTATTTGTCTCAACATGTAACAAAATAATGTTGGATGATACCTGTCAGTATCCAGAAACATATTAATGGCAGAAATGACTGAAAGAAGAGGAATTTATTTATTTTGACTTGACCCACTGGGCCAGTTGATGCTGCAGGATCTCTTCTTCACAGACGCCTCTTTGCCCAGCTCAAAGCTCTCTGCAGTGGCTCCTTGTACAACCAGTAGCTCAGCACCAGGACAAAACAAGGCAAGCTCATGTGGAGGTGAGACAGGACCCAAACAAAGATGATCCACAGCACTATCTTCAGGAGCAGGAGAGCGTAGAAGATGAGGGATGGCGAGCTGAACCACATCTTTAACCTCTGCTTGAGGTCAGCCTAGGAAGAGAAAGTAGAGACCACAGGATTAAATAAGGTTATACAGCCTGTGTGACTGTGAACCTGGCTGAATGATGACATCTTTAAGCCTATCTAATATCTGTGTAACCTGCTCAGCCGCTGCCTCAGCTCCATCATCAGACCCCAGCTGGTTCTCAATGTCAGTTAGTTTGCCTCTGCCCCCTCTCCGTGCAGAAACTCTTTGCGGCCGAAAGACTGAGGCTTCCATTGTGAGTGGACAGTTAAAGTGAGTCTGCCTGAACTGTTAATGCTGTAAACTGATTATTTCAAATGATTGTAGTTAAAGATTCTAAGATAGCAAAAATACAAAGCAGCTTGAAAGAAATTGGCAATATTCCATCACACAGTCAACCATTAGTCTCATATAGATATGACTGAACGGTATTACACTCTAAATACTTCTAAAATTCCCGTTTAAGTTTTTCATCACTTCCAGTCTGCATCACTCACCGTGGAAAGTAAACAGCGTAATGGTGCAAATAACAAAACAATCCCACGACCACTGTGGTTTTGTTTTGTTTTGAATTGATATGACATTCATGGATTGATTCATAGAACATAATTACATTCGTATAAATACAATATATAGCACAATCACAATATTGTCATAATAACGCGTTATATATATGCAATACATATATCATTAATACATTATTATTATTATATTAATACAAAGAAAACGTCGCATTCATGTGTTTTCTTGAGAATAAAAATGTATGTTACGCTTAATTTTTTTTTTTTTTTTTTTTTTTTTTTTTTATTTTTTATTTTTTTGCTGCAGCTGCCTTGTGTAATTCACCCTCCCAAACGAATTGGGGCGCTGTATGTGGGATCCCTGTTAAACTGCTGTGTGGATGTCGTTGATCAGTCACGGTGCGCAATATCAACTTACTACACACTGTGGATGGGTCACTGGACACATTGATTGTACACAGGATTATTTTCAGATCTATGATATGCAACTGCGCCTCTTTTGCACAGCCTACTGAACCACGAAGTGCGGGTTGTGTCCCGTCATCATACTGAATGAAAATGAATACAGGCTGCCGAAGAGATGCGCTGTGTTTAATGTTGTAAAATAACATTTCAATCCGGGTGTCCCGTCTGAACAGAGAACCGAGTAGCGTGTTTGTGCGTCGGGAGGAAAATCGATATAACCTCTGCCCTGCTTCTGCTGGGCTTGTTGACAGGTCTGAAGTTCATCGCAGGCTCCATCATCGCAGGTGAAGTTTATGTAACGTTTAATTTACACTGTCCTCTATACATTGCAAAACTGGAATATTTATAACAAAATCATAGAAAGCGTACTGTGACCTGCAATTGGCTGTTAGCTATTTTGCTGCCTTCTCTCAGCTGACAGGACTTCCGCATAGCGTGCGCTCATTCAAATCTCTCTCTCTCTCTCTCTCTCTCTCTCGCGCGCGCGCGCGCGCACTCTCTCTCTCCTGTAATTACACTCTTCTATTCCTTAAATTCCTAGGCTGAGTAACAGTGCAGTGGCCAAGTTTCAATGGCACAACATCCCACAGTCCCTCACTCCTGTCTCAGCAATGGACTGTGGGTAGCCTCAAGCACCAACTGAAGAATGGCAAGGCTGAGGCGCAAATCTTGCATCACGTTGATTGTCCTGGTACTGCTGGTACTCATCATCACCGTGGTTTTAAAGTCATTTGCGCCAGATGATGCCCCATTCAGCAGCCCCGTTGGTCTCAAGCTGTTCCCAGATGTCAGGGGTGGCGTGAGGAGTGACGCTGAAGTTCAGATAGACAATAAGGCTGAAGCAAAACCCGATCAGACCAACATGAATGATCCTGCTCAGTCAGAGAAAGATGCAAAGCTAGAAGCCACCCTGAGGAAGTTCTCTCCTCCCAACTACAACCTCCACGCCTTCTACTACACGTGGTACGGTAACCCCCAGTTCGATGGCAGGTACATTCACTGGGACCACCCGCAGCTGCCACACTGGGACTCAAAGGTGGCTCAGGGGTATCCACAAGGGAGACACAGCCCGCCCGATGACATTGGGGCCAACTTCTATCCAGCTCTGGGGGCTTACAGCTCCAAAGACCCTGCTGTCATGGAGGCTCACATGCAGCAACTGCGTACAGCAGCAATTGGTAATTCAGACATCAACCTAAACCTCACTCCATGGCTGGGCAGTAATTCAGTATTATCATTCATCATCTTTCAGTCGAATTACATCATGATGGTATTGGGATATCCTGCTGCACAATTGTCTAAATTGATCATAAGAAGCTAATTTTATTGAAAAACTGTGACAAAATGAGGCGTGAAACATTATTTTAAAATTGCCAAGCAGTTCATTGTTGTGAAAATCAATTTATTTCATATTGCACTGTACATTTATAGCAGAAAATCCTTTATTATTGTGATATTGATTTCTACCATTTCACCCAAGCCCTATTTTGCGCCAGTGTACACCCACTGCATGTTATCATTACCGCAATACATTTCGACGTAATATTAAATGCCAGCTATGTATTTTCAGTGTTCTTCCATTCAGGTTTGAGGTTTATACTACATGTGTTTATTTTCAGGTGTCATTGCTGTTTCCTGGTACCCTCCAAATACGAAGGATGACAATGGCGAGCCGACAGATGACATTGTGCCTTTGCTGCTGGATGTGGCACATAAATACCATATTAAGGTCTGTATCATGATGCCAGTAATTTATTTGTTTCATAATAAGTAGCTGACCAAATGCTATGGCACTCTTTAAAGATTAGTGATATTCTGCAAACATGAATGTAAAGCAGGAGGTTTGTATCGCCATCTGTTCATAATCGTAATCAATTATCTCTCTGTTTTCCCGTCACTGATGATTTAAGTGCAGGTGGCATTTCACATTGAACCATACAAAGGGAGAGATGAGATCAACATGTTCACTAATGTCAAGTACATCATTGAAAAGTGAGTAATACAAATGCTGTGTTTCATTTCCTCGTGTTGTTGGCCCAATATCAAGATATCTGTAGAGTACTAAAGCATCATGCACACTTGAACAATCAGCCTTATCGATTCAGATCAAAAGCAGTGAAGATAGTGCCCCTTTAATCATTTCAAGCCCTGTGACGTTTTAATTTCTTTCTTTTGTTGTTAATCTGACAACCACTCTTCTCAGATACGGAGGGCACCCTGCGTTCTTCAGGTATCGGACAAACACTGGCAAGCTTCTCCCGTTGTTTTATGTGTACGATTCCTATCTGCTGAACTCTGAGCAGTGGGCCAAACTGCTAAAGCACACAGAGAGCACCAGCATCAGGGACACCCCATATGATGCCATCTTCATCGCCCTGCTGGTTGAGGAGAAACACAAGAGGGATATCTTGACCGCTGGCTTTGATGGACTCTATACATACTTTGCCACAAATGGCTTTTCTTATGGCTCCACTCATCGCAACTGGCAGTCTATTAAAGCTTTCTGCGAGGATAACAGCCTGATGTTCATTCCAAGTGTTGGCCCAGGGTATATTGACACAAGTATTCGACCCTGGAACTTCCAAAATACTCGAAACCGCATCAACGGGAAATACTATGAAACAGCACTGAGTGCTGCATTAGAGGCTAGGCCTGATTTTATTTCCATAACATCTTTTAATGAGTGGCATGAGGGCACTCAGATTGAAATGGCAATTCCCAAAACAAGCCAGACTGCATATCTAGACTACTTGCCCAACAAGCCAGCAGTCTATCTGGAGATAACTCGCAAATGGGCTGCAATATTTGGTGGTGAGCGCAAAAGATGGCAAGAGTGATCTGATATAAGGACCATAGCAGGCATTTACAGACAGGTGAAAACATTTTACACTAGACATGTGAATGAAGTTGTTGTACAATGCACAAGCAAGTGTAAAAAGGATAATTGTATGGGAAAAGCCAAAGGATTAATGTGAAGCTTAATACAAGTGAGTAACCACTTTAATTTTGGCTGCAGTGATCTATGTCCTTTTTTTCACACTTGAATGACTTGTTTGTTTAATTAATGTCCTACTACTTCTTGTTTACACAGCACTGTGCATTTTTTGGATCATAAAATAATGAGCAGCTTTTATCACTCTGATGAATTTCTCTTGCACACTTAACAGATTTCATTATCATCTTCAAGCCTAAACGGTGCATGGGCATGTTTTGTCTTCATGTAATTTGTGAATACATTAAGCCACATTAGTCAATAAATTGTACACTGAATAAGGAAAGAGAAAAGTAAATAAAACATGGCATAATGCTTTTGTCTCTCTGTACTCAGCCTTCTTACAAAAATGAACTGGAAACATCCACGGTGTGAATTAAGATATTTGAAAAAGCACCTCGGCCAGCCAAACAGATTAATCATGAAGCCTGAACATAGTAGTAACACATGCAGCACAGGGATGAGTGGGCAGCAGTTCAGCCATCCAACCAGGCAGGACTGGGATTTAGTGGAGAGTAAACCCACCTGAACTCATCTTACCCACCTTATTATGTTCAAGTTTATTTCAAGTTAAACTTTATTTATAGCACCAAATCACTGTTTACAGTCTCAATGGGCTTGACAGGGCCACAGTTTAAAGAAACAAAACAACATCCCCTGACCTGAACCCTTATGATGAGCAGGAAAAAACTCCCTAAAAGCCCCAAAAGCCAAAAGGGGAAAAAAAAATGGAAGAAATCTTGGGAAGGGATACTTATTTGTGGAACAGCTTACCAACCTTGTTATGTTCCACCACCATGATGCATGGTACCATGTGGCTGTGGTGGCATCTGGCTGGCTGTGCATAGTTACATTCTTGTGAACACAATAACTTATAAACAATACATGATATAAACTTTATAGCTGTATCACTGATTCCTGCTTTAGAGTAAATGGTGTGAATAGATGTTGAAGTTGCTTGCTGCATGACTCAATAATGAACAAAAAACTAACTTAATGCTGTAAGATAGCATACAAAATGATAAGAGATCATATTAATATCCTTAGTACAGAAATGTAGGTTGATACAGAAATACTTACTAATTAATGTATGAATTAATTACCTCATTAGCATAATTGTTTAATATATCATGATTATGGCGGGACATCAGGCAGCTCAAGTGCCTCTTGTTATTTGTGGAATGATATCTGCCCTCCTTTTAACTTTGGCATAAATCTTAGTGTAAATTTATAGTTGGCTTCACATTATGTATGAAACTGACAAGTTACAAGATAATGGAGTGGTTTGAGAGGAGAAAGTATGAATTAATGGTTTCCTAGAAGTGCCTGATTTTTGTTTTATGGGTAGTTTTGATGGCATATAATCATCGCCAACTGCAGGTCATAGTTCATCCAGCTTTTGATATACCACCACATCACCAAGGCAGCCTCAGCCCTGTCTAATATCTATTTGGACAAACAGTTATTATTAGGCCAAGTGGAGGAAAAAACCTTTTGCCACTTGCATGCTCAACACAGAAATTATTCATTCCATTCATTCTAGCCTTTATTTAGATCAGTCTCAACCTGATGATTAAAGTCTAATGTTGGTTCATCGATTCATGAAAGCCGAATCTCAGCATCCCACACTGAAGCTCCGCTACAGCCTGCAGCTGCATTAACGGTAAACAGCAAGGTAGCGCATGGGCAGCCAGTAGGGAATTATTCCACATCGCATCACATCCCTGAGCATGGCGTCCTCACACACCAAACGATGAATTTAGTCTGCAGGGTGAGAGGGTAGCCGCCAATTTTGCAGCCATTATTATTTGCGTCGGTGTGCAGCAGGGAAGATTCAGCCCACATTGCCACAGTAGGTATCGTTTTTCAGGATCAGGACGATGGATGCGGGCTCATCCGGATGTATTTCTGCAAATACGGCGGAGCGGCGCAAATATTTATTCCATACACATCCTTCAGATGATCTCTGTGTTGCAAGGTGTCTTTGAAAGGGTACGGAACTCAGGGGGAAATGAGAAGAAAGGTCTATTTTGATTCACGCTTGTCGAGATGGTGAGTGAAATGCATGGCTATTTTCCCCTGCACCCCATGGCAGAGCAGTGGTACCTGGTTTTGAACGCAAATCCTCGCAAGCTAATTAGAAATGATCCCCACAGCGGCATGTTTCAATGAATTCACGGACCTCTGTTTTGGCAATTTTGGGGGGCTATTCATTACTGCATTATAGTAATATTTCACTGTACAGTTTACACTCTCATCCCGCGGGGATCATAAAGGTTTTATCTCCTTCGAATACGCCTGTTTTTGTGTGTAAATCGTGTTTAACAATGCTGACTGTGTTTTCATCCCAGAAATATTTTTTTCAGCACTGTCCGCCTGGCCATTATTTATATTGTGCGCGTTTTTGGTGCGCAAAAGGGTGTTGTGTTATAGAGCACGTTCACTGTGCCAGTGCATCTCCAATATTCCCATCAACTTCAATGCAGTACCTCTCACACCGACTGACAACCATTTTACATAGTGCCTTGGCGAGCATCACGTTTTAAAATGACCTTCAGTGCTCAGAGGCTGAAAATTAATTCTCACCTTGGATAGGGTGCCCTTTTATAAAGCCGTGTCTATGGCCTCGCTGGCAGAATACAGATAAACCCAAATGGAAATGTGAAATGATCTAATTATTTTAGCCCAGACACAAATGAGCAGTCTCCGTTATGGCAGTTGCTGCACACGTATTAATAAAACCACTTTAAAAGCAATTAGCCATGCATCTCTGTATGACCGATGCTACCAAAATCTGTAGTTGCGGTTTTTTTTTTATTACCCAGTCATTCCAAACGTAGCCCCGCTGCAGACTACTCATCCATGCGGTGCTCTTTCCGTGTCCCAAATACATCACAGTGCATTTGACAAAAACCCGGTTATGTTATTTCAACATTTGAATGAATGCTTGGGCTGCGCACGTGTCTCACTCTAGTCTCATTTTCTTTGCTTGATACAAATTAAAGATAAAAGGAAAAGAGAGTAAGGGAGATAAGTGAACCATACTACACCCTCATCTGATATGCTCTGACCTCACTAAGCATGATCACCATGGAGACACTATAACTTTACCAGCTGCATATTTTATAGGTCTGACTTTGATCTCTGCACTACAATGCAGCCTTTCTAAATCCAAATTGCATTTTTTATTCTCCTTCACACCAACCGAATATGAAGGTATGCAAGGGCTGCATCTTCTCTAAAGCAAGAAGCTTATCACTGCTGCTAACCGAAAGTGTGTTCCAGTGTAAGAGGATTTGCCTACATGAAAATGTATTGATACCGTAAGCCTTTAAAAGGAGTTAGATTCATCTGGCCCTAGTTCATGTGGCTTACGAACACAGATCTCTGTACCTAAGTCACAGCTGTTTGCATGGATGGAGAAGATGAAATGGGGCTGTGAGACATAAGGCCAATTGTTCTTTATAAGTCGATGCATATTGGACAGATGGTGTAAGGAAAATCAGTGGTTGAGTTGATGATATCGATTTAAAGCTGTTGGAGTGATACGTGGAATGAAACAGGGCCTCTCGGGGTCTGTGGCATCTCGGTCTGCATGTATGGCCTCTTTATGCAACATGCAGGTGTGTTGAGAGCAAGAAAGCTGGGGAGTCGGGGGCTTTCTACTCTCTTCAGCCTTAAGATGGCAGCATTCTCTTATTATATCAGAAAATAATTATTACTGGCATCCCACTTCCATTTTTACACTGCAATTTAAATTTTTTTCAACATGGGAGATAATCTAAAGTCCTTTTTTTCTGGGAAAATATTTTTTAAAGGATATACTGCATTAGAATATTGACAGTTTTTTCTCCATGTTGATTTCTTGTATCTTTTACACATGCTGCCAGATTTCTGTCTAGTGGCTTTAGTTTTTGTGGTGATGATAGTTGGTTGAATTTTTCCTATTTCTAGCCTAACTGATTCTCTCTCTCAGGAGGCCTCACTGAGAAGACCTGTACATTCAAGATCAGACACACTTCATTAGATGATTAAGGATCCGTATTATTCTGCATGAGAGCAAAGTGGCACCTGTCATAAGAGCCGTGACCTGCAATTTTTTTCCTATGAACGCTGAGTCACTAAGAAGAGTGATCCCACTGTCGACCAAATGTAGGACCCGCTCCCTCACAATCCCACAGCCGCTCCTCTTGCTTGGATTTCAGCAAACAGTCAGATCCACCAGGTTTGTATCACTATTAGCATGAAGACTTGAGCAGTTTCCTCTTTATGAATATTGATCCAGTGAAAGTGGTGGGTGCTTGATTCACAGCACTGTATTAACTCCTAGATTATAACAAGAGCTCAGAACATGATAGTGCATAAGAGTACATGATCCAGTATAATGTAAAATATCAACACATGGTGCTGATGTATAAGACCATAATGTGATTAGGAGATAATTCTGCATGTCTTGTAGATCCCATCTCAGTCATGATCTAATGTACTTTAATTCTCGCTTTCTCTTTCAATGCTCCCTCACAGGACAGAGTATGCCATCTGCACCTTTTCACAGAATTCTACGACCCCTTCTGCTTGGCACTTTCATACTGGGATGCTTTGTGACTCTGTTTTTGATGTATTTTAAACCGTCTACCAGCTGGTTGTCAGGCCCTGTAGAGTCAACAGCATCCACAGACCGGGTCAAGAATCTCTTCTCCACCAAGACGGATAAAAACCTGACCACTGTGCTGGTCTGGCTCTGGCCCTTCGGACAAACCTACGACCTGAGCGTCTGCAGCTCCCTCTTTAACATCGACGGCTGCTTCATCACAGCGGACAGGAACCTCTACAACAAGTCAGATGGGGTCGTCATCCACCACAGGGATATCTGCACCGACCTGTCCAACCTGCCCCCGCTCCAGCGACCATCCTTCCAGAAGTGGATATGGATGAACTTGGAGTCCCCGTCCCACTCGTCCCAGCTCCCCGGGATCGAGAACCTGTTCAATCTGACTCTCAATTACCGTCAGGATGCTGACATTGAAGTGCCTTATGGGTCCATCGTAGCAGCAGAGGGCGAGGAGGACTTTGTTCCACCCAGCAAAAGCAAGCTGATCTGTTGGATCGTGAGCAACTGGAACCCGGACCACGTGCGGGTGAAATACTACAATGAGCTGTACAAACACATAGAGGTTCACGCCTACGGACAAGCCTTCGGGGAGTACATTTCTGACCAAGACTACTTCCCCACCATCGCCAGCTGTAAGTTCTACCTGGCATTTGAGAACTCCATTCACAAGGACTACATCACTGAAAAGCTGTACAACCCGCTCTCTGTGGGGACGGTGCCAGTGGTCCTCGGCCCACCCAGGCAGAACTATGAGAACTTTGTCCAGGGAGACGCCTTCATCCACGTGGACGACTTCACCTCGCCCAAGGAGCTCGCCGACTATCTGCTGCTCTTGGACAAAAACGAGGAACTGTACCTCAGGTACTTTGAGTGGCGAAGGCACTTTAAAGTAAAGAAGGCCTATTTCTGGGCAGAGCACACTTGCCTGGCTTGTGATTACCTGCGAAGGCACAAGGAGTACAAGGCATTCAATAACCTTGACAAATGGTATTGGGGTGGATAGTGCTTTGAAGGGCTATGCAGTGCTTGTTTTGTTGTTGAAGGCAGTGCTTTAAGATTTTTGTCCTTCATTTAACATGAAGGTTCATCACTGTTCTGTACAGTGCTCCTGAATGATGTTTTTCTATTGGTTCAGTGGCCCAAATGACACATCCATTTTGTCTTTTTTTTCGGTAGAGAGGGAGAAGCCAGTTTTCTTAAGCCTTACTTTGCCTTTTGATGTTGTCATTCATTTATGATTTGTATTTATTTTTTATCAACTCCAAATGCACTACATTTTTATGTCATTTCAAAACATGTTTTGCACTTCATCTCTTAACATGACCACATTTGCTGCTATTTCATTACATTTTATTATCTATTATTAGTATGAATGCTTGATTGGATACATGTACCTGTACAGCAGGTAACATTCATAATGCAGCTTTTTTTTTTTTTTTTTTTTAAACATCTTCTAAGCATCACATATTTATGTCATTTATGTGAAGAGGTGCGCAGGGGACATTGAACAGCGTTGGCTAAAGAAGAGAATGACATAATTGTTTCAATGAAAATATTTATGTAATATTTATTCAAGTGAGGCATTATATGATAAAACAATCTCATCTGTGGTAGTGATACAGTCACCTATGCAGTGTTTACTGAACTAAAATGTGAAAGTAGTTCAATTGTGTCATCTACTGGAAAATGTACATATTGTGTATTTTTGGAATTATCAAGTTGTCTTTTTTCTTTCTCTTTTTCTTTCTTTATCTCTCTTTTCTTTTTTGTAAGTTTGAATTTGCAATGCAAATCCAACTGTTATCTATCTTTACATATGTACAGCAGGACAGATGGCCGTAAGGTCATCACCGTTCTAGTCTCCGACACCAGATGTGACTGTGCTGAGGCAGGTTACTATTTTAGTCATGTTGTGAATTGGGCATTATCACATATAATGTGGAGCAGCTCAGTTTTATTCCATTGTGGATGATGATAGTACAGTACCAGCGTACTGTAATATGAAACTCCCCCGCACATCATTATGTTGCACTCTGATTCGATCTACAAACTCTGATAGATTCTGTAATGAATACCGCGATGATAAGAGCACAAGTTGAGCATACATGATAACCAATCCTTTTATTATGCAGATTTCTGAGTGCACTGTTCTCCCATCTCACAACATCATGTTAAATATTTATATTCATATTTTCAAGCACTTCAAGCAAATGTTATCATACGCCTGAAATGAGTGTGAATTATGAAGAAAATAGACAGGCTGAGACCTGCCCACGTATTTGCAACCTGTTAAGAAAATGTGTAAGATGGGAAATTTGGCATTAATTATGACTACGAGATTATCCGTATTTCTGTCCTTGAGTCATCACACCACAATGTTGTTCGGGGAGGTGCAGGCTGGATGTGAAAGATATTTTTTTCTGGATTTTTGTTTACATTCCTGTTTACAGTTGTGTGACTTGTCTGCCAACCTTCACCACTTAAGATCACACTGTAAGAGGATAGTTCATCGTATGCAGATATCACATCACCTTTGATGTTGTTAAAAAACAAAAACAAAAAAAAAAAACAGCTTATCCACTGAGCAATGCATCCTAACAGCACCCAGCAGCTATTGACACAATGGTTGAGTCTTACAGCAAGTACTGTGCAAAACCATGTCAACATTTTATGCAAGAAAAGCCAGTGGCTCCTTGGTCAAACTCAAACATTTTTCAGGTTATTATCATTTTGATATTTGTTCACTGTCAAAGGGACCATTGATGTAAATTAGGATGAATTCAATTATTTTTCTTATGGAATACAACTATGGTTCTGACCACCATAATGAATCCTGTATATAAAACTTGTAGTGAACTGAATGATCATCTGAAGCAAACTAGCCCACTAACATAGGTTCTGTATGTACATCAGATTGAGGGCACTCCCACCATGTTTGTGGGGTGGAAAAAAACAATGTGTTGTATATATTTTTAATGTTAAAATCTCTTTCTAACATGCAAGTGTTGTCAGGCAGTGAATGTGACTTCACTGTACCTTTGTTGAGTGATGTTAGTGCTTGAAAAGGCCGTGAACAATGGCAATAGAGGAGAGACACTTTAAAAAAAAAGGAGAGCCTGTGTCAGAGACAATGGTCTCGGTGTTGTGAGGTGGACATTTTCCTCAAGTGAGGCAATTTTACGCAGAGGAGCACAGACAGTTTTTGGGATTAGGCGGTAATCCTGTTGGCATGACCTAATTGCAGAAGTCTTGCCGAAATGCAGCAGAGATATAGCACTTTTATTCATGTGGAAATGTGTGACTCACTGTGCTGGTGGCTGTCTCAGATGGAGCTATTGTGAGTTCATAAACTGTCATCCAAGACCTAGACTGTCCCGGAGAATAACGATGAAACTGCCAGAGATGGTTTCATGTTGTACAGTCCAATCTCATGTATGAAAAACAAAGGTTTCTTGTTCAATGTGGTTGGTGACTTTAAGGAACAAACCATTTGTTTTCGTGTTGTCTAGACTCTCTTTCTCTCTATCTTTCTCTTTCCCTTTCTCTGTCTATCTTCTTTTTTTTTTGCACAAAAACAAACATGACAAGCTGTCACTTTTCTGTCCTTCTGTCTGTGAGTGTGTTACAGTAACAGAGAGTGAATCAGGATGTCTCTGCATACTGTCTGACCTGGCACTAGCATTGCCGGTGTCCTTAAAAACACTGTACTGAAATGTGGACTGAAATCTTCATGTGTGGTTGAACATGAACATTTCTCAAGCAGTGCTAATTTTCTGCCACTTCACTGAGATAATCAGTGGATCAATCAGTACAAGTTTTTTGCCAAATCATTGTATTTTGCCAAATGTTGTGTTTAATTGTAGATGTCTGATAGTGTCAAAGAAAATAAAGATATGGACAAATGAGCCAATATGATTGAAGCATACCACATGTTTTAATAATGTTAATATATCTGGTTGGTTATTTGTTAGATGTGCTTGTTTTTTTTTCATCTAACATCTAAATCATCTCTGCAGACAAAATAAAATACAGATTTGATTTCTCATTACCTTCAAATTTGGAAACATTTTGAATAATTTTTATGGATCTCATAGCCTGGGATGTTCAGGTTTGACACATTTCTTCACGCCTTTTAACTAATGTCACCTATTATAGTGCCATAACATCTACAGGAGATGTAATTTCCACAGTTGTTGCCCACTATGTTATACAGTGCCATGCTATGCAGATGGAGGTATAAATAGGGGCCCAAAAGCCCCGCTAAGTGATTGATGAGAGCAAGGAGAGTGTGTTGTGGTGGTTACGCCTCGATCCCCTCGCTGTTGTTGGTTACCCCATATCCTCACCAGCACTCTGGTATTTGCAGTCATCTCCTCCACCATGCAGAGTTCACACAGCTCAGCCCCACTGCCTCCGCTGCACACCGAAAGACAAAGTGTGTGCTAAGTGTCTGTCACCCTGAACAGTGGTGTAAACAATCCACCGATGTCAGGCGGGGGGATTAATGGGAAAGTTCAGGTGACGCTCTCTAAACTCACAGTGGGATTTGTCCTGTCAGATTGTGGAACTCAAGAAAGTGTCATCAGAGAGGTCACTGTCCTCGGATATACATTTCATATTTGCTGCTTAAATAAAGATATATGTGATTTAATTCACTGTAAAAGATCATTCCAGATTCCTTGAACACATGAATATGACTGGATTTCACCTCACTATATCTACTCAATACTCTCTCTATATAATTCTTAAGAGAACACCAGTGGGACAGCAGTGTTGTAATATTCTCAGCATAGATTGCGCAAATATTTCAGGAAATTTCCTCTCTCCATTTCAATTCTACCCCCTGAACCCTGGCAGATAATTCACCAGAGAATGAGCCATAATCCAGATGAAATTCCAACCATACCGACCACTGCTGGAGCACGATGGAGGCCGCTGCTTTTTGGGATACATCCTAGAGCCTGGAATCTTTTCATAGAAAACTCAAGCTTGTTTATTTGTGCTGCAGTATTTGTGTAACGGAGAGTGTTTCGGAGCAAGGCGCTGGACAGTGAAGTTATTATTCCTGGGAAAGGATCTGTGCTGTCGTCACAGCTGAGGCTCAAAGCTAAAGAGAAAGATATTGTTGGGAAAAGGCACTCAGGCTCCTGTTTGGGTCCTGAAACTGTCTGAGGCTCACCAAAGACTGTGCTTTCTTCTGACAGGTTGGTTTGCATTTTCATCTTTTTGTTTGTTTCTGTCTTTATTTGCAGGCTGTGGATAATTGATTATGAATAATCTATTAACAGTAAATTCCTGATTAAGATTATATTTGGAATATGATGATGGCAAACTTGGACACAGCGCTGTTATTAGAAGGTGGCCACCAGCTTTGTGTACATAGGATGAGGAATGGAAAAAGAGGGCGAGGAATTGAAGAGAACGTTTTAATGTGTTCTGCATTCCGATGAGAACTTTCTCTCCTCTTTAGCAGTGGAGATCATATGTCTGGCTCCCTCACAGGTCTTCTCGCCCACTCATACCATGAATCGTGAGGGGAGAAGT
>OMKZ01023484.1:13930-27688 GCA_900302535.1 Neoniphon sammara
GGCAGAGGAGGTGAAAGAGAATCAGCAAGAAGGAGCAGTGGGAGAAGGAGGGAGATAAAGGACAGAAAGAAAGACAGAGGGGTCAGAGAGTGAGGGATAAACAGAGGGAGAGGTGGGAAATGAAAGATGGACCAGGAGGAGTTGGACAGTGGGTGGAAGAGAGAGAGGAAAGCAATGAAGGGGAAGGAGAGGGTAATAAATAGAGGTACAATAAGAGAGAAGGATGAATGGAGGGAGAAAGGGAAAGCAAAAGGACAGCAGTGGAGGTGGAGAGATCACACAAAAGTTATAAATAGAATTAGTAATCATCTGCATGGAGCGTGCGCGCGCACACAATACAAAGATACGAGCTTATATATTCACCCATATGTGGCCTTCATATTAGCAATATCTCATGATCATGATAAGTGACACAGATATATTGGATTAAACTTAAATTTGAATGTTTGATTCTTCGAGGAACTTCGCACGCAGTTATCACATTAAAACACAGTGGAGATGATGGCAACCAGTCAAGAGGCTTAAAATAATAATAGTTTTCTAGTCAGTAGGTTATAACTGAGAAATGGATTATTTCTTATAGCCTCTATTTCTCTGGCAGGTGCAGTTGCGCTGTCCAAGTTGGCTGACAAGGTGACACGGAAGCAGCACCTGTAGCTAAAACTTACTGCCAAAATGTGACTAGATACAGGGGTTTGAGGGGCTCGAGATGTAATTTTAGGAAACAGACATGATATATAACATAATATCATCATGTCTTTCTCCTGTCTTATGAGTCAGCTGGCTGCTCTATAAGCTGATTTCGCCACGCAAGCAAGACGTGGCAACAAGTTTGTCCTAAAATGTAGATGAATATAATGAAACAAACAGAGGCGTCGTGACTGAAAAAAAGCTTAGTATGACTTAACTAAAATATCCAGTGTACCTTTTTGAATTATTTTAACTGTAACGTTAGTTGACTTACCTTTTGTGACAGAGGGTCCATTGCCATTCACTCCAGCTCCTGCGTTATTTTTACGTCTCTTGGGCTTTGTCATCACTTTTAAAATCTCACTGTGAATGACAAAGTTTGTTTTTTGCCATAGACCCACTCAGGTATAAAACAACGTGTTCACAAACAGGTATAAACAACAAACGACAATCACTGGCACAGAGCTACCGTCCTCAACAGCTGAGTCTCCGCTGGACTCAACCTACCTTGAAATCACTTTGATGCGCTGCAATTGGACAGAAATGTCACGTGACCTAATTCAGGCATGCCATTGGTTCGTTCTGCAGTTTCTCAATCTTTCTAGATTGTAGTACTTTCTGATTCTAGGCGATTTTACATTTATAACAACAAAGATGTGGGCAAATTTGTGTTTTCTCCATGTGTACTCAATGTATTCCCCCATATTAAAATGTGTCTGGCTATTTTGTATGCTTTCTCACACTTTTAAAGGTCCAAGCCATAGATTTTATAAATGATAAAGAATGCATATGCTACATCCACTAGGTAGCAGCAAAGTGCTCCATACACCTGTACAGTAAAGTCATAATATTCTTAATTAAAGGGACACACGGTGTGTACGTGGTGTGCCTGTGATAGTTTGGAGTGAACTTATTATGGTTGGTGGTGTATTCATCTCTTACGGCAGTAATAATGCTATGATGTAGCTATAGAGACATATTTAACATCCTAACACACTACCTACCATTATAACCTACCATTATATGATTGGCACCAACCACCCATAGATATGCAACCACCACAATAACGCCAACTACAGTATTACAATATTACCCACCACCAGCTACTGCACACAGATCAGTTTTCATACCAGTTTTCTACAACCCTACAAGCATAGAGGTGCAAGTACTAACATTAACTGCTCAATTTGGTCATTATTTAATTAGCTGTGGTGGCATTTGGGCAATATACCTCTACAACCAGATCTTTGAATTGGTCTTAATAGGTTTTCAAATATGGAATTCAAAAATAAAAAATGCTTAAGTGTATAAAAATACCATTTGACTTTATTAATTTTACACTGTGATGTGAAAACATTTAGCTACACTTTATTTAAAATATTTAATTATTTAAAAATTTCTTGCAACTCAGAAAAAACAATGTAGTTTGAAGTGATAATCTCATTAATGATGCTAATCTGTTTATTTCCTGGTGCAATCCTAAATTATAACAGTGTGGAAATTATGGAGGCAATCTAAAACTGTGATGTGATTTATATGATATGATATCACTGATATGATGTGATATATGTTATATGAGATGAAAGTTCACTTCTTTCTTAATGTCTTAATGTCTATACTGTGATGTAAAATTCAAAGAAAAAACTCTAGCACTGCTAGATGCTTTAACACACCCATAAATATTTGTATGGTGCCTACCTGTGTGTATTGCACTCTACTGTACCCTGCAGATTGTTTTTGTCAGGGGCTCTGCCTGCACATGAAAAACCAGCACAGACCTGGCCGCGAAAGAAGCATTTTGATAAATATGAAAGCTGTAAACAACATACAGCAGTGTACTTCATTAGTGAAAGCCACATAATAGGTGAGTGCAAAGTCAAAAATTCACCACTCGTGTGCTAAAATGGCTGCAGTCCAGCTGGATTGAGTTTAGGACAATATGATCTTGGCTACTTACCGTGTCTGTCTCAAGAGCTTTCGTAATCATTTTAAGCTCCCCAAGAGACATTGGCTCTGTCAGTACATTTTTACAAAGTGTTGCAAGTGGGGGGTGGGGGTTATATACAGTTCACAACAAGCCTTCAGCATTATTTAGTTTTAGATCTCAGAGGCGGATGGTAAAGGCAATTCGTGTGACCATAAGCACCAAATTCCACCACGTTTGGTAGAAATATAATATTTGGTACATGTGTACAGAAATATCAAGTAGCAGCTTTCTATAAAAAAGTGGTTACCAGTGGACAAAGTTGCTTATATAGCTTATGGGGAAGGCCTGTGACAGTTTCAATTATGAGGTGGCTCTGCAAAACAGTGCTAATTGCACATGCAAATTCATAGACCTGACACATTGTTCATCTGCTAAGATACATGCTACATGCTCTGTAAAAGGAAAAAAAAATACATAAAAAGAAAAAAAAAACTTCCTTACTTCCATTCTTACTTCATTCTTTCCTCTGGCAAGTCCATCCTGCCACCTATGCAATTTCAGTTGTTTTCCAATACATGTTTTATTTTCACAAACACAAATCCAACAGATTTCTACCAGCTATCTACAACTTAATGAATTGTGAGGTAGAATTTGATTTGATATTTGTGAAGGCTCCATCCACCTTGCATTAAGTGTATTATGGCTAGACTGTATTGGAACTGGAAGCATCTGTTGGGTGTAAATAAGATCCAAGATCTGAGATTATATCAGCAGTATCATAAACTGCAAATTCCTTAATCCTGTGCGCATGTTCATTTTCTCTGAAGAGACTCCACAAAAAAAGAATACTTAATCTGTAATCCAAATGACTAACATACATATTTTAGAACTGTATTCAGTGTTGCGAACTGTAAGAGAAGAAAGAAAGAAAGAAAGAAAGAAAGAAAGAAAAAGAAATGGATACAGTGATGATGATTCATTCATGCATACACACATTACTGACTCACACATACTGAGAAACCAACATATTCTTATTCATTTAATAACTGCGATAGGGGGATATCAGCTGCCTACCCAAACCTGGCAACCCGGCTATCAACTGCACCTTGTGCTGTAGTTGTGAGTTGCCTCCTACAAATTGTTAGTAGGGACGAGGAAGCCCTTCACTGCTCACCTCAGACTTCACCTCTTATTGATGCGGCGAGTTGCCGTTTTCAAAGGGAGCCAATCCGAGAGACAAAGACAAGAAAAGAGTTGGGTCACAGCAATATTGACGAGCAATGCCAGTCCGGTAAAACTGTCTGCATCGAGCTGCTGAAATGAGCGAGAGAGCAGAGATGAGAGGGCCCGTAACCCGGCGGAGGAGGACGACCATCTCCGGCGGCGGAGCGGTTAGCGTGAAACAAGCCAACGGCAGCAAGTGTCACGACGCCGGGGTGAAACCGCCACAGTGCCCCGGTAAGATCAAACCAGATGAGGTCTCCAGGCAGGCAAACAGCAACGACAAGGTGGTGGAGAGAGAGAAAGGGATGCCGGGGCAACAGCAACTCACACACAGTCCAAGGAAGGAGAGGGGCACAATAGAAGATATTAACGACAGGCTCAGGTAAGCTAACGTGAATGAAAATAAGTTTAACGGTTCTGTTGTAACGGATACAGCGTAAACTAGCAAATTAGCCAGGTGTCATTAACTGTTGCAGTCCGGGGTTGTTCCTTTATCCACATTAAATGAGGATACCTGCTCTTTGATATTGTTTTCGTCTAGTCTTTTTTTTTTTTTTTGGCCATAGGTGACGTTGGATAAAATCGGTTGTTCCGTTTTATTTCTATTTCTTCCTTAACCGGAGTAGGTCAGTGGATGTTTATCAGTAACTGTCCTAAGAACAAATGGGGCCAAAGGGACAATCAGCTCTTTTACAGCTTTGCTGAAAACCGGGGCTGTGTTATGCTCACTAATATTCACATACCTCTGGAAATAAGCTTGTGGCTTTATTAGCTTTGAAATTCACCTTCAGCCTAGGTTTTACATAAAGGCACTGACTGAATGTTTAATTGGGGCAATGTTTTAAGAATACAGGTGCTTTAATGCCCTGTGAGTGTGACAGCATAACTGCCTTTACGCCTGTGATATTGGCACCATATTGCAGTTTTGTTTGTGCATAACGTGTATGCCCTCTTTGTGGGAGGATGTCTGATAATCAATAATGGAAAGAATGTCATAAACATGATTCTGATCAGAGCCCAAACGGCCACAAGATGTCACCGTTACACATTTGTATTTACTTGTGTCTGCACCATAAACGATATAAAAACATTAGTAATTTAGTCAAATACAGCCGTAGTCTAGTCTTTGCCCAATGTTGGAGTGCAATCTTGCTTGCATAGAAAGGGCAATTAATTAGAAAAATATAAACACAATTGTCAATGCATTTGAGCTTTACATATATTAATTTTTTGTTAACACAAGGAAGAATGTATGCCAGAAGCCATATTTCAAACACTTTTTTACTTAGAAAATTACATGCAGTTATGATTTCCAAATGGGTTTTGCACTTCTTTTGGACTAAAGATGACTGAACATGTACAGAATGAGTAGCAACGCCATCCTGGGGCCACTTCAGGTTAGCTTGAGTAGAGTTGAAACCAGGTCAGTCTGGAGTGCCACTAGGCCTCTGATAAAGGGTTGCACACATTAAAGTTTGTGCTTGAATAGCAGGCAAGTTCATTCAGGGAGCACCTGCTAAATAAGGGCCCTTTGATAAGTACTACAGCACACAATATTTTGATTGACCACAGTCCATTCTTGAGCCATTGAGCTTTCAACAAATTAACTAGGGGTTATTTTTTCGATTATGGGTTTTTAATGTGTGTGTGTGTGTGTGTGTGTGTGTGTGTGTGTGTGTGTGTCCCCTGTTGTGACACTGCAGCACCACAGTGTTGAAATACAGTGACTCTAATACTCTTATTGGGGACATGCCAAGTAGAGGAAGTGTCGCTGTGTAGGGCTATGTGTGTATGTGTGCATGTGTGCATGTACATGACTAACTGTCTCTCTGCACAACTGAGAGTTAATGTTAGACCGCAAATTTGTCAAGGGCATCTGTGACTGTTTCCTGCCTGCAGTTACAACTAAGTTAAGCGTTTACTTTTATCACTTACTGGACAATTGTGAAGTATACCTACGAAATTACAATGCAATTGCATGTAAGAATTTGCATCTCGTAACGACCTTGGTTCACTTCACTTTTGGTTCCAGTGCAGAAGCCACCATACTAGCAATGTAGCTACAGAAACCCAATCGAAAAGCAATGACAAAGCCTGGTCAGCATCAGTGGGTTTTCCAGTCACTGTTCTACAAAGCTAAGTTAATGGTAAAATACAATATAATTGTTGACTAGATTTGGGCAAAGCTGAGGGCCTTGATGTAATAATCACTTTCATTACAGGTTGATGACATTTGGTCCATATACAAAAATAGAACAACCCGCCCCCCACCACACTCACACGCACACGCACACATGCAAATGTGCATGCACACACACCGATTAGGATTTTCCCATTGAACTCACCAGCAGATTGGGTTTTATCCAGGTTGAATCATTACCTACGCCTTTAACATAAAATAAAGTGAAAGTAGAAAAGGAAAATTCAGACTATTTTTGAGAGGTTTGGATCTTGAAATTTGCCATTTAGATAGTCAAGACAAAACACTTAAGTGCCAGAGATCTTACTAGGCAGGCAGGCTGTACACACGTGCCTGCCTTTCCAGTGTGTCACTTTCCTGTGTGTTAAAATGTTGGAGTGTGAAACAGCAGCGGCCTCTGATTTCGTAATACTGTTGTAGCTGTCTACCTTTCTTTCTGCACGTTTCTCTGCAGATCTGGTCTTGCCATGCCTGCTGCCTTCTCACAGACAGTCATGAGGACACCGTCAACTCTTTCCTTTGAATGAATGCTGTTTTCCTTCTTACTTGTCCTTGGCCTTCATGCCCCATTCCACCTGCCCATCTTCTTCCCCTCTACCCACTTTTTTACTTTCTTTATCCTTCCTCCTCTTCATTCTCCTGTTCCCCTTCTTTTCTTGCTCTCTCCTGGAGCTGATATCTCCTTCCTACTGCTTCTGTTACTGCTCCTGCTGCACCTCCCCTCTAATCTCCCTCATCTGCCCTCCTCTCCATCCATATTTGATTGCGAAATTATTCTTGGTCTTCAATCTTCAGTTTTCACAATACTGGTCATGGGCAGTGGGTTTGGTTTTCACAACATTGTACTCAATCAGTGCAGTTGGCATCTCTACATTCTAATGCAAATAAAAGTAATTCAAAAGCCACATGCAAAAGAGTAACGAGAAAATATTTTGTATGGAAATTGAGGTTCAAGTTCTCTTTTTGATTGTCAAAAACCCCAGTGCTGATACAGATTTAAATATGCAACCAAATCGCTAACCAAGAACCATCTGTGTTCAGCCTCAATATTTGTTCAATGATAAAGAATTCACTATGAGAACACTGAGTTGTGCCATTTTGTCAGTAATATCTAGACATGCAGCGTAACAGACCTTTTTCACAGCAGCCATTTTGACATGAAATAGTAGGGCAAACACAGGTGTTACTATTTAATGAAAGTTCATTTCCATTTAGGTCTAACAGAGTCAGGGTCCTGGTATTGTTCATGCTGGCTCACAAGACTGCTACACTTAATGGCTTTTCCAAGCAAATACTGATAATATGTGATTGTTTGCATTTAACTTTATTCATTAATCAGCATATCATGTAATTTACTTAATTGAAATTATTAATAGATTGACAGATCTAATTTATTCATTTATTTTGCCACCCAGTATATTCCCCCTCAAGATGGACTGACAAGTAGTTGTCAGACAGAATAACAGTGTAACCAAAACAGCAGATTTGAATGATACCTCTAAATGTAATTACGGTTATGGACACTGAAATGCCAAATCAATACATAGGGTCTCTTAATTATAATTTTTCTATCTATTTTTAGTTTTCTACATAAACATTTTAATTCTCTCAACCTAGGTTTTAGAGTGGGTAGGACTTGCCTGGTGACCTCAGGCTACTCTCAGCTAATGATGATAAAAGACGATGGTTGTAGTGAGGAGCCAGACGAAGCCCTAGAGTAATCAGTCAAATTTTTGTCTGTCTGTTTCCTTGCAGCTGTCATGTCATGCAGGAGTCCCTCCTGAGCTCAGACAGCGGCTACAGCAACTACAGAGGAATCCTCAACTGGTGTGTTGTCATGCTGGTGAGTATGACCACGTGTATGCTGGGTACTGGCGTGAAAACACACCAAACTGTCACCCCCTAAACTTTATACACACACACCACCTAGGTTGACCTCCACTATACTCAGGTTCTGCTCTCTGAGCTGTCAGTCACAACCACTCACAATGAAGCTGAGGAAATTCGTCCAGCAGGATTTGAACACATCTGGTAAAAATTGTTCCGTTCAAGTGCACAAATTTTAATGGATTTATCTGCATTTTAGCAAAAGTACATGCCATCCAGCTAATCATAAGATGGTATTACCTATGCGTGTCAACTTTCAAATCTCAGAGCAGACAGATATGATCCTGACTGTTGGTGAGAAGTCCAGATAGGACCAATGTGGTCCTTTAAATACTCTTGGTGATCACGCTAAAAGGTGGAAGAAGAAGTGGTCAATTGTGTTGTTCAAGAAGATGTACAGTGCACAACATGCTGAGTTAAACCTGTTAGGTCAGCCTGGAGTGTCTCTCTGTGACACATAAAGTATATAAAAACTCCTGTCCCTCCTATAGCTGTGAATGCTCTGATAAGTTTCTTTTATGTTATCTGGCTTCACACTGTGGTAGTTTAACACATGCACACGCACGCGCACAACACACACACACACACACACACACACACACACACATTCACTTATTCAGCAGTTGTTCTTACATTGGCCTAGTTTACCACTCTGTGTACTTTCCCATTCCTGTAGCTCTTGATAAGAGTAGGTTGAGTTGTCAGTTTCATCTAAACAAATTTGCTCTTTAAGTTTAACCCTTACCCTGATCATAACTTAACTCCTTACAGCTGTACTGTACTGGAAAATGTTGTATTATACCCTGTATAATTTTTTCAGCATTTTTGCAGGATTGCTTTACTAATACCAAATTTTAGAAGGCTATTGGTAATCAGTATCTGCTAAAATTTTGCAGACACCTTCCCAACCTTCTGAGCTGTTTGTGGGCCATTAATCTGCAGCTCCCTTTGCATCTGGAATGATTATGCAGATTGATTTTATTTAAACATGACATTAAATATGCCTCTCAAATAGCCATAGAGATTTTGTTGGTTTTCTTCCCCCAAAATTTGCAAATATAAATCACTTCCCTGCAGGGAAGAATAACATGTGAATCTTCAATCATCATTCATTAAAATTTGTCACCGTATGCCTTCACAGTGAGATTGTGGAAATTGCCATATATTATCCACAGTATGTTTCTAGGCAATGCGTACGCCAACATCTTGCTGCTTTTGTCTTTCCACTTCCAATGAAATGTATAACAAGGATTTTATGAGCCTTCCATGTCAGTTAGTTTTTTTCTTATTCCAATTAATTTTATTACAAGGACAATGCGTTGGGGACTCAATTTTGTCTACATATGCAATATTTGTGGAATTATCATTGCTGTCTTGTATCTTTGCTATGAAGTCCAGCTACCAGAAATGCAAAGACTACAGCAAAAAATGCGGGGCATGTAGGGTGAACAAGAGCCCACAATCTATATGTTACTTCCATTTTGTACTTACAAATTACTAACTTGGAAGTTGAAGATCATGAGTTGCACTTGAAGGCAGCATCGGAAGCTGTTAACCAAGTTATCTGAGAGAAGCACTCCATATGGCACGCAAAGTAAACTCAGGAAACAAGACAACAGCTTGTGTATGTTGTTTTTCCAGGCAAAGGTTCCAATCAGAACAGATGAAGGATTCAATAGATGAATCATAGTGGTTAATCCTTGTTACAGAAGGCCTGCTACAAATATTTTTATGCAGCCAACTTTTCCAGACTGTATTTTGGATGCCTTAAGAAAATAGCAGGCCACTCTCAAGATGTAAGCTATAATCTTTTCCCACAACAAGAGAGTTATGATCTGTATCACACTTCAGAGAGGGTCTTACTATTAATTTCTATCTTGAATGGAAGCTGTGCAGTGAAAGTTGACCTTTTGAAACTGGAATTCATTCAAACAGCTCTGAGAATCTATATCACCTGACCTGATGGTTGTGGTGGAAGTTATTCTTTGACAAGTGTTCTTTTGTATAGTAAGCTCAATTTTTGTTGCATTTCTTCAGGATCTTGCAACCTAGTAAACAACAAAAGAAAATCATTTTAATGGAAATTATTATTATTATTATTGTACATGAAAATGTCTTTACAATTACATATTAGGGTGTGATATTTTATCCATATTGCCCCAAATAATCTGCATGACAACTTTCTCTCACAGTATTAAATTATTAAATTATTAATCTCACATGTTACAAGCAGAACTTCACAGGCTTTATTAGTTGCAACACTGCATAGATATTTTTACTTCATTGTGGTATTGTGTAACTGTTAATTATGTCCCCTTGAGCTGAGGTCACATGAGGACAAGAAGAAGCTCAACTTTTGCAGAATTGTGAATCTGCGTGTGCGTGTGTGTAATGTACCAGAACATCCAGTAACACTTGTTCTGTAGCTTGCACGCCCATTTTGATGGGCGTGCAAGCTAGCAGACATCTATTCAGCCCTAATCCTAATGAAAGTGAAATCGACCCAGTCTAAAAATAAAACGCTATATGTGTGTGCATGTGTGTGCTTCTCTGTGTGTTCATGCACACGCACACACATGCATATACAAGGCTGACCATGCATGCATGGTCATGTGCAAATGCATCATGCACTTGTGCTTGCATTTGTGCATATGCAAGTTTAGTTATGTGTACATGTGTGGTTGTATATTGATGTATGAGCCCACAAATGGGTGTGTGGTGTATTTTAAATCAAGCATACTTTCCTAGCTCTGCGTCTGAATTAATCCCATCTTCAGTTCATGTTGCTGTGATGACCATGTCCTCCAGTTCACGGTCACTGGAGACAACTGACACCACTCGATTCAGACTGTTTTGAAAAAGCCCCCAGGATTAGGCTTAAAGAGTGTGAAGTGGAACTGCAGTGTCTCAGTGTGTGTAAGTTTAAGAGAAGAACTGTGTGAGTTGTACTGGATAACTAAGAGCATCAGATAAACGTGTTGGCTAATGTTGGCTATTGGAGCATGGACTATCTTTCTTGCAGTTTTTGTGACCAGTGCCGCTATAAATCCAGGACCATCTATTTGCCTACTTTGAGACTTGGTTTGTTGCCTCATGTTGCTTTGAAAAAGTTGCTTTAAAAAGTGGTCATCATCACACCTTGTTCAAAATTATCACAGTGCTGATGTGTTTTGTCAGCACACAGTGGAGCTGAAACACCATCAGCTCAGCTCAAATGCCCAAAAAACCAAGTCATGAGTGAAAAATATCAAATCTAATGAAGATAAACAAACAAAGCAATAAGATGTTGGCAAGATTTAGGTAGGCGGTACAACAGCTGTGCAAGTGTGGAGAGCAAAACGCCAGTTGTTTTCAGTGCTTCCAGATAGCTGTTGTCCAGTAATCTCACATGAAACAGAGTTCTAAAATATAGGCCTAAGCCACATAATTTAGTTAAGTGTGTGGTGTAAAAACTGTGTCACCAGAATCTTGTAGATCATTCCAGGCTCTAACTGCTCTATTTTTAATACACAAAGCTTTGGTTCTGTTCAGCATCCAGTCAGCCGTGTGGTTTGACAGGGGTCACCCAGCTTCAGTGGTTTGCTCTATTTTTGAACTGAACAGCCACCAAATCTGAATCTCCACTGAGATCATCTTGTTCTCGCTGTCCACAGCTGATGGCACAGGGACAGGGTTTAGTCAGACAACTCTCTTTTATCAGTAAAACTGCATTAATGCTAGGGTCAGACAGATAAAATACTGATATTATTGGCTGATAGATGGTTAAGACTTTTTAACTGCTAAGTATGCTAATTAGCTTGTTTTCAATGCTGATTGATTGAAATAAATTCATTGTTGATATTATTTGATTAAGTGTGTTGTTCAAATGGAAAAGAATCAGCTGTTAAAATGTCTTATCACTTATGCTTATTTAAAAGCTCCCTTTGAGTTAGCAAAGTTGAGTTAGCAAAGTTAAGGAAGTACCTGCTGTCAAAAAGTTTGTATTACAAATGATAATTATCTCTGCCAGGAGATATTTGTTTGGTCAAGTGTGTCTGTTTGCCTGCAGCCAATCTCGCAAACTACTGGGCCAATGAGCCTAAATTTTTTTGTGCACAGTTGTTTGTGACTGTATTAGGAAGAACCTCTTGTGGTTGCAGTGATTCAGAAACTTTGAAAAAAAAAATTTCTCGCTACTTCTGCTCCCTCACTCCATTCAGTGTCAAATGGGGGATTAAATAGCCTGATGTTTCATGACTGTAAAAAATGAAGTGTAAGGATTGTAGTAACAAAACAACTATAATCAGTTATTGTAACACTACTCACAATACATAAAACCTTTGTAAAAACAATGATTACCTGTTAGATCACTCAAAAACATGGCTTGAATGCAGAAAGGCATTATTATGGATACAACCATAACCCCAAACAACTTGAAAGAGCAGTCACAGATGTCCAGCTGTATTGTAGAACAAATAATCTGCGTAGTTTGACATTCTGCATATTCTGGAGACAGGATAATCCAAGTTACTGAAAGTAGTAAAATGACGTTACTGTGTTTGAGTTGTCCAATGGATTATGGTACTCATTGCACTGTTAAGATGGTGATGTGGCCTGTGGCAGATTACTGTTTGAAAGCAACCTTTCTAGCTGCAAATTACTGCCACAGCAGGGGGGAGATAATCCTTCTACCAGAAGGTCCGGGTTTAGTCCTGACAACAAGCATCCACTCTGCTGAAGTGTCCTCGAGCAACACGCTGAACTCCTACCCACTCCAGGGGCTCTTTTCTGTATCTGACCCTGCAAGCTGACCTCCATGTGAACAGGGCCAAGGGAAAAGACATATTTCTGCCTTGGGGATTAGTGTTGCAAATCACATAGGCAAAGCTATTACCCAAGTCTCTGTAAAGGCCCTTTAGGCAACAGTCTCTTCTGTCAGTGTGTGTTGTGTGTAATATATAATTGTGCTGTCTTGTCCAGGCTGAAGGTTACAAAGACAAAGGTTACTGGTTTGGACAACTGACATAGTTGAATCAAAACCACATTGCTGGAGGGTCTTGGCTGCTCAGCGGACTGAGGCTTAGTATGTCACATAATCATGACAGCGTGGGTAACCAGTGTAGCTCACGACCTTTTATCCTATATCATATCTACACCAGCTGCCAAGAAACAAAACTGCCATAAAAATTATCTTTAAAAAGGCGTGTATGTATGTAGGCCTATATGCATTGTTGCCTTTCTGCAGAGAGGGTGGATTGTTTTACCTCAGCGAAGCTTAGATAAGTGATGATTGTTCGGCACTCCTACAATATGTGATAAAGGCGGACAGAGACCTTGAACTTTCATACATAATATAATAATAAACTTGTCAACACAGTGAAGGGGAGCAGGTAACAGGACATTATAGTGGTCAAGGTGAGATGAACACAGGAAACACATCTATTCTGTGCAATGTTGCCTGAACAGATCTCACTGAGCTTTTTAGCAAGCAAGTTCAGCATGCTCAAGATTCAACCATGAGTCACACATGAGCTATAGTGTGTGTGTGTGTGTGTGTGTGTGTGTGTGTGTGTGTGTGTGTGTGTATGTGTGTGTGTGTGGCAGTGGTCTCATGCAGAGGAGGAAGAGATGAGCAGGAAGAGAAGGCAGACCAAAACGAGGCCTTAAGAAAGAGAAAGAGGAGAATTTCTTTAAGTTTTAAGTTGAACTGTAAACAGGGTTCCCACCGGTCATGGAATATCTGGAAAGTCATGGAATTCTCAAAAGTCTATTCCAGACAGGGAAAGTCAGAGGATTTAATAAATTCTTGGAATAAGTCATGGAATATCATGGAATTTTATCTACCTTATTA